>JBBBDQ010026011.1:0-18750 GCA_037127315.1 Ascarosepion bandense | reverse complement strand
TTGCTCAGGCCCGCGCAAAAGTAGCGGTAAAACGCGAAACGCCGGAAGACAAGCGTCCGTGGTTCGGCCTCTTGGGAGGCATGGCCTCGGAAGGGCCTGGGGAAGTAGTTCCTTCCACCATGGCGTCGGTGGGAGGAAAGGAGGGTGACTGGCAGCTACCGCCACGGGAGTCACCCTCCGTAGCGTCCGTAGCAGCAGCAGCATCCCCCAAACCATCGACCTCGGGGTGGACAGGGGGAAAGATCGTCATGAAAAACGAAGAATTCTACGAGGAAATGAAAGGAAAATATGCGCAGTATATTAAGGGAACTGAGCTAGTCTCAGTTCCGGAACAACTAGCGCAAATTGAAGTGCGTATTATTACGCTTATAACAAAAGACATAAAAACTCACAAGTTGGTGGGAGTAACCAGAGAAGTTTTTGAGGAGGCGTTATCAGCTCTGAAACTAAATGCTAGGGCCGTGGCGAGGAAGAGCAATGCCATGTGGGACGTCCTGCTGGCTTCAGCGGACGAAGCCAAAAGACTAATTGGGGTAGTTCTGGAGACAAAAACGCTCCAACTCCACACTGAGTATATGGGGACCAAAAAAATCAAGGTTACCCTGCATGGCGTCCCCATGGACATTGCGGAGGACCACATAGGTGCCTTTTTCGCCCATTATGGAAAGGTGGCCTGTGTTTCCTCGCTGCGGTCCAGGGCAGGTATCTTAACAGGCGACATGACCCTGCAGGTGACTATAACGAAGGAAAACATTCCCAAAATTCCTAACATCCTCACCTGCAGGGGTCGCGTAATATTCATAATTGTTGAAGGAAGAAAACCGTGCTGTTGGGTCTGCGGGGCGGCGGAACATGTAGCAAAAACCTGCCCCACCAAGAATCCTGCCCCAAAGGCCCAACCAGCCAAGCAGCCACAGCAGGAGCAAGGCAAACCAAAGACGGCAACACCAAAGACGGCATCACCAGCACCGGCTCCAGCTGCCAACAAGGACGGCGAGTGGCAGGTGGTAGGCAGGAAGAAGAATAAGACACCATCCCCGGCGAAGGTGCCGCCACCTGCCAAAACGCCGGCTAAGATGAAGGAGACCCCGGTGAAGGAGACCCCGGTGAAGAGGTCTCCAGTCCAACCGGAAAGGGGTTCCCAAAAGGAAAAGAGCCCCTCGCCTAGTATGGAGATGGAGGTGGAAAGGGCAGCGTCTCTCAAACGTGGGAGAGACGAGGAAGCGGAGGAAGAATACGACAGCCCTAAGTCGCGGCGGAGAAGCAGGAGCAGAGAGAGAAGAGTACATAAAAGTGAAATGCTCGTCACTACCGGTGTCCCCCGTGAGAAAGACTTATGCGGACAAGGCAAGAAGCCTGCCCGCTTCCCCGCTTAAGGCTTCCCAGTCCCCAGTTTTTAAACTGACCCCCTTGGCAAAAGCTAGTGCCATAACTCCTACTCCCTCCCCTTCTCCTACTCCCACTCCCTCTCGGGCTAAGAAAAAAAATGCCCTCCCGCGTGGGGATGCCCTGATGAAGGTTCCAGAAAATATTTCGGAGGAGTGGTCTTCCCAGCGACGAAGGCTACTGAAGCCTCTTTTAAAATTGACCTCTGTGAAGGGTCTCTCTACGGAAGACCCGAGGAACTTTGCCCAGGCCCCAGGTGTCATCACCCTGGTTAGGGATACCGGGGGGAACCTGCGGTCTGGGACCACATCGCAGAGGTCCAGAAGCAGTATCCAAAACTTAACATGGTCAAAGAACAGTCACCTGAATTGAGGAAAATGGCTAAAAATTGTTCGGGGAGGTTCCCCGTATTACTCCACCCCTGCTTATATAGGGTGGTAAAATTAATTTATCCAACGGACGTCGGCGGTATTGTCCTAGACGGACGAATTACGTCCGATATAGGTACAGGGTCCCTAGGACAGTCCGTCGGGGTCCCAGCCACCAGAGATTTTTTCCCCGTATGTGATTAGAGCCGTTGTTGCATGTTTTTCTTGTTCTCTTTTTCAGGCCTAAGAAATGTCTATCAAGATAGCCAGTTTGAATGCGTATGGCCTGAGGGATCGGGGCAAGGCGGCTCGCCTGCTTCGTGACCTCTTGTCGTACGGCGTGGATGTGGCCGCGATCCAAGAGACTCACTTTGTTTGCGAAGTCGACTCGTGTGTGCTGTCTAGCGACTTTGTCGTTTATTCAGCATATGGGAGCCGGCGGGCCAGAGGTGTTTCTTTGCTGGTTAAGCGTACCCTGGACGCGAGGGTTGACCTTGTCCATGTCGGTGCCGAGGGCCGGCTGATCGTGGCCGATATTGCAGTGAAAAGCAAGTCGTTCCGGCTGATTGCGGTTTATGCGCCCAATGTTCAAGGTGAGCGTGTCTCTTTCTTTCGGCTGTTGGAGCCCTTCATGGTGCATTCAACACGGCTAATCTTAGTTGGGGACTGGAATGCCATCCTAACCCCCAAATGGGATAGAGGGAGGGGCGCTAGCGGGTGGAGTGGTGATCGTAGCCTGGTCAATCTGGTCGGCGATTTTGGTCTCGTCGACAGATACCGGGTCGATCATCCGGAAGGGAGCATGTGGACGTGGACGCGTAGTTGGCCTTCTACCCGGGTATCTGCGTACCTGGATAGGATGTTAGTGAGAGAAGCCGACATAGACTTCTTAGAATGTCCAACGTTCCACTGGTTAGGCTACACGGACCACAAACTCGTTTGTGCCCGTGTGGTGTTAGATTTTAGGCCTAGGTTGGCTGGCTATTGGAAGTTCAATCAGTCCTTACTGGACAGGCGGGACTTTCGTGACCAGCTGACAAAACTAGTTCAGCGGGCGTTAATTGGGCGAGTCATTGGGAGTAAGTGGTGGGTTAGTCTTAAGGACTCCATTAGGTCTTTCGCCACCAAATATAGCCAGCGGCTCAACCTAGATAAGGCTGCGGAGGCAAAGACACTTAGAGCTAATTTCGCCCGGGCGGAGGCTGGTGGGGATTCCCTAGAGATAGCCTTAGCCAGGGAGGCCCTGGAGCGTTCGACTAGCGGGCGCTACATGGGTCAGGTAATTAGGGCTAAGTTAAGCAAGATGTCTTCCGAAGCTGTGAAAATGGGCGCGGAACTGCGCAAGGAAGAAATTCGCCGAGCCGGCGACCGGTACATTCGAGAGGTACGCGACCCGGAGGGACATCTCCTTAGGTCGACCGACGACATGTGCGAGGCGTTCCGGCAGCATTTCGAACACCGATTTACCAAGGAGCCTGGTCTCCGTGACGAGGACTTTCGCAGCTATTTGGCTGATTTTCCCCGGCTTTTGCCGGCTGAAGCGGCTAGCTGCGAAGGGGAGATTACGGAGGACGAAATCTACGTGGCTTTGAAGAAGGTCGGCAGTGGCAAGTCGCCAGGTTTGGATGGTTTGCCCTATGAATTGTACTTGAGGATGTCGCACCTTTTTGTCCCGCTCTTGGCTGTCGTGTTCAACCACTGGTTTCGGCAGGGGTCCATCCCCGGTCGGATCACCAGGGGCGTGATCACGCTGTTGAGAAAAGGCAAGAAGGTTGGGAGGGAACTAGATGATTACAGGCCCATAACTCTGCTAAACACAGAGTTAAAGATTTTGGCCAAGATCCTGACGAATCGCTTGCAGCTAGTTGCCGAGTCTCTGTTGGAACCGGATCAGACTTGTTCTGTGAAGGGGAGAACAATTCAGAGCAACCTGCACTTGATTCGCACGATCATAGAGGGTGTAGAAGACGACGATGAGGCCGCGCTGATCAATTTAGATCAGTCCAAGGCATTTGATAGGATTGACCATGGCTACCTGGCTGCTGTCCTGCAGGCCGCCGGATTCAAACCCGACTTCAGCCGCTGGATTAGCCTTCTGTATCGCTCCCCCCAGGCTGTGGTACAGGTGAACGGGAAGCTGTCGGGCGCTTTCGCGCTGTCTAGGTCGGTCCGACAGGGTTGTCCACTGTCTTCTCTCCTTTATGTCTTGGCGTTGGAGCCCCTCCTTCGCCGGCTGAGGGACGAGACTGGCAGTCCGGTCCTGCGTGGAATTGAAGTCCCTGGCGGAGCTCGAGCCAGGGTTTCTGCGTACGCCGATGACGTAACGACCTTTGTGTCCTCCCGCAGGGACATAGAGGCGGTACACCAGGCGCTTGTACGGTACGAGAAGGTGACAGGGGCCAGAATTAACTGCGACAAGTCATCCGGCTTGCGGTTAGGTGCCTGGAAGGGAGTTTCCCTCCCGGGGCCCTTCAGCTGGACGGACGGGCCGGTCAAGCTCCTCGGAGTTTGGTTCGGTCCGGACTTACAGCTGGAGAAAAACTGGTCAGAAGTACTGGCAAAGGTCGGCGCGTCGGTCAAGATTTGGCGTCGACGGGGTCTCTCCGTGAAGGGCTTGGCGGAGGTGTGTAACACATACCTCTTTCCCATGATCCTTTACCGGCTGTCAGTACTTCCCCTTTGTGACGATCATGAGAAGGCGCTCGAGCGTTTGCTATTCTCCTGTCTTTGGAGAGGACGCAAACACATGGTCGACAAAGGAGTCTGTTGCCTCCGTCCGTGTCAAGGGGGTCTGGGGATGCCACACTTGAGGAGCCACGTGCTCGCTTCAAGGTTGGCATTCCTCAGGCGCGCGTTGGAGGAAGATCGGTTGCTTGCGGGGGTAGTGAGGGACATGTTCCCTTGCCTTACCATCACGCCCCCGACCCTATGGCTGACCGTCAGGCCTTGGGTGCGACCGAAATTCCTGCTCGAATGTCTGGCGGCTTTACAGGCCATTCCACGGTCCAGTGACCTTTCACAGCCTAGGAAAATCTTCTATCGGGGATTAGTGGAGGGCGCCGTGAAGGATAAGCTGTGGAGTAAGCTCGGCATGTCGAGAGTGGAGTACCGCTCTCATTGGTCTTGGGCGCCAGGTGCAGATTGGCTCAGCAACTCTGAGTTTTCTCTGACCTGGCGATTGGCTCGGAATGGTTTGTCTCTCAATGACAAGCGTTTCGCAATGGGCCTGGCGGATTTGCCAGATTGTGAACGTTGCAACCTTGGAATTAAGGAGACGTCTGCGCACGCCTTCTTCCATTGTTCGCGCGTTCGCCCGTTGTGGGCGCGTGTCGGCGAGTTGACTGCTCGTATCGCGCCGCGGGAGCTCGTGCTCATTGATCGCGCATACGCTGTGGACAATGTGTTGCCCCCGTACTCTGGAGTGAAGCGGATGGTGTTTCTGACGCTGCTGGCTTCGGCTAGAATGGTGATATGGACGACGCGACTGGAGGAAGTCTTGCGGGGCGGTCGTCTTTCGGATCAGGATCTAATCCGATATTTTGAGCACCAGCTCAAAATGAAGATTAGAACTGAACGGAAACGGCTGCACCCGACAGACTTTGGCGAAAGGTGGATACATGCAGCGAGCCTGGTTCGTGTGACCGGGGCTAGCCTTGATTTTCTTTTTTAGATCTGCTAATCACATCGGGGGGGATTCCTTGGAACCCTTCCCGTGGTTAAGGTAGAAATTCTTTTGTGTACCTAGTTAATGTGAGTGTATGGGTTGTCCTAGCCTGTTCCCGGCTCCAACGCTTTTGTTATGATCCAGTTCGAGATCCCCTTTGTCCAGCGTTATTTTGTCCCGTTATACTCTCGGCTGGGTCAGCCTTATATATTCTCCAGTCCAATTTATTTTTAACCTGCTTCTCCATTCCCCTGTAGAAAGAGAGCTACTTGATTTTGCCTTTTAAGGCAGAATACAGTGGCCTCTTTAATTATGAGGGTGTGTTTGGGTCTTACTAACACTGTGTATATGTTTTCATTTGACATTGTTTTTGTTTTGGGGATTTTTTGTTTCTTCATACCCACTTCCCATCATGTCATTTCATGCACAAATTTTTAAATCTATTTTTGTATTATATTTTGTATATAGTCACAAATTTTTATGTACATTTGGGGCGTTTTGTAGGTCCCTGGTATGGTTTTTGCGGTATTTTGGTGTACGATATGTATGAGTGTTGATGGACAAATTCTTATGGTGATTGAGAAAATTGTAACGTATGTATGGGTCGTGAATCTGATTAGCTAGGTATAAGATAGAGTACTGAAGACCACCCCAAGTTTTGTTCCCCCTCCCATTTTTCGGCCTTGTGCCATAATCTTTGTAATAAAAGATAAATAAAACTAGTCATTTCCTCCCAATCTTGTGTTGTGTGGTAAATGGCAGAGGATCAAAGTGTAGTATCTGTTCCTGAGTGATACTTACTATTGCTTTGTTTCCTGGACAATTGTGTTCCAGCCTAAGTTCATTGCTCAGGCCCGCGCAAAAGTAGCGGTAAAACGCGAAACGCCGGAAGACAAGCGTCCGTGGTTCGGCCTCTTGGGAGGCATGGCCTCGGAAGGGCCTGGGGAAGTAGTTCCTCCCACCATGGCGTCGGTGGGAGGAAAGGAGGGTGACTGGCAGCTACCGCCACGGGAGTCACCCTCCGTAGCGTCCGTAGCAGCAGCAGCATCCCCCAAACCATCGACCTCGGGGTGGACAGGGGGAAAGATCGTCATGAAAAACGAAGAATTCTACGAGGAAATGAAAGGAAAATATGCGCAGTATATTAAGGGAACTGAGCTAGTCTCAGTTCCGGAACAACTAGCGCAAATTGAAGTGCGTATTATTACGCTTATAACAAAAGACATAAAAACTCACAAGTTGGTGGGAGTAACCAGAGAAGTTTTTGAGGAGGCGTTATCAGCTCTGAAACTAAATGCTAGGGCCGTGGCGAGGAAGAGCAATGCCATGTGGGACGTCCTGCTGGCTTCAGCGGACGAAGCCAAAAGACTAATTGGGGTAGTTCTGGAGACAAAAACGCTCCAACTCCACACTGAGTATATGGGGACCAAAAAAATCAAGGTTACCCTGCATGGCGTCCCCATGGACATTGCGGAGGACCACATAGGTGCCTTTTTCGCCCATTATGGAAAGGTGGCCTGTGTTTCCTCGCTGCGGTCCAAAGCAGGTATCTTAACAGGCGACATGACCCTGCAGGTGACTATAACGAAGGAAAACATTCCCAAAATTCCTAACATCCTCACCTGCAGGGGTCGCGTAATATTCATAATTGTTGAAGGAAGAAAACCGTGCTGTTGGGTCTGCGGGGCGGCGGAACATGTAGCAAAAACCTGCCCCACCAAGAATCCTGCCCCAAAGGCCCAACCAGCCAAGCAGCAGCCGGAGGAGCAAGGAAAACCTAAGACGGCATCACCAGCACCGGCTCCAGCTACCAACAAGGACGGCGAGTGGCAGGTGGTAGGCAGGAAGAAGAATAAAACACCATCCCCGGCGAAGGTGCCGCCACCTGCCAAAACGCCGGCTAAGAAGAAGGAGACCCCGGTGAAAGAAACCCCGGTGAAGAGGTCTCCAGTCCAACAGGAAAGGGGTTCCCAAAAGGAAAAGAGCCCCTCGCCTAATATGGAGATGGAGGTGGAAAGGGCAGCGTCTCTCAAACGTGGGAGAGACGAGGAAGCGGAGGAAGAACACGACAGCCCGAAGTCGCGGCGGAGAAGCAGGAGCAGAGAGAGAAGAGTACATAAAGTGAAATGCTCGTCACTACCGGTGTCCCCCGTAAGACGGACTTATGCGGACAAGGCGAGAAGCCTTCCCGCTTCCCCGCTTAAAGCTTCCCAGTCCCCCAGTTTTTAAACTGACCCCCCTGGTTAACGGTTACCAACTCCCACTCCCTCCCCTTCTCCTACTCCCACTCCCTCTAGGGCTAAGAAAAAAATGCCCTTCCCCGCGGGGACGCCTGATGAAGGTTCCAGAAAATATTTCGGAGGAGTGGTCTTCCCAGCGACGAAGGCTACTGAAGCCTTCTTTAAAAATTGACCTTCGTGAAGGGTCTCTCTACGGAAGACCCGAGGAACTTTGCCCAGCCCCAGGTGTCATCACCCCGGTTAGGAATACCGGGGGAACCTGAGGGTCTGGGACCACATCGCAGAGGTCCAGAAGCATTGCTACTCAATTTAAATATGGTCAAAGAACATTCACCAGAGCTAAGAAAAAATGGCTAAAAATTGTTCGGGGAGGTTCCCCGTATTACTCCACCCCTGCTTATATAGGGTGGTAAAATTAATTTATCCAACGGACGTCGGCGGTATTGTCCTAGACGGACGAATTACGTCCGATATAGGTACAGGGTCCCTAGGACAGTCCGTCGGGGTCCCAGCCACCAGAGATTTTTTCCCGTATGTGATTAGAGCCGTTGTTGCATGTTTTTTCTGTTTCTCTTTTTTTCAGGCCTAAGAAATGTCTATCAAGATAGCCAGTTTGAATGCGTATGGCCCGGAGGGATCGGGGCAAGGCGGCTCGCCTGCTTCGTGACCTCTTGTCGTACGGCGTGGATGTGGCCGCGATCCAAGAGACTCACTTTGTTTGCGAAGTCGGATTTGTGTGTGCTGTCTAGCGACTTTGTCGTTTATTCAGCATATGTGAGCCGGCGGGCCAGAGGTGTTTCTTTGCTGGTTAAGCGTACCCTGGACGCGAGGGTTGACCTTGTCCATGTCGGTGCTGAGGGCCGGCTGATCGTGGCCGATATTGCAGTGAAAAGCAAGTCGTTCCGGCTGATTGCGGTTTATGCGCCCAATGTTCAAGGTGAGCGTGTCTCTTTCTTTTCGGCTGTTGGAGCCCTTCATGGTGCATTCAACACGGCTGTCTTAGTTGGGGACTGGAATGCCATCCTTAACCCCCAAAATGGGATAGAGGGAGGGGCGCTAGCGGGTGGAGTGGTGATCGTAGCCTGGTCAATCTTGTCGGCGATTTTGGTCTCGTCGATAGATACCGGGTCGATCATCCGGAAGGGAGCATGGACGTGGACGCGTAGTTGGCCCTCTACCCGGGTATCAGCGTACCTGGATAGGGTGTTAGTGAGAGAAGCCGACATAGACTTCTTAGAATGTCCAACGTTCCACTGGTTAGGCTACACGGACCACAAACTCGTTTGTGCCCGTGTGGTGTTAGATTTTAGGCCTAGGTTAGCTGGTTATTGGAAGTTCAACCAGTCCTTACTGGACAGGCGGGACTTTCGTGACCAGCTGACAAAACTAGTTCAGCGGGCGTTAATTGGGCGAGTCATTGGGAGTAAGTGGTGGGTTAACTAAGGGACTCCATTAGGTCTTTCGCCACCAAATATAGCCAGCGGCTCAAACTAGATAAGGCTGCGGAGGCAAAGACACTTAGTGCTAATTTCGCCCGGGCGGAGGCTGGTGGGGATCCCCTTGAGATAGCCTTAGCCAGGGAGGCCCTGAGGCGCACGACTAGCGAGCGCTATATGGGCCAGGTAATTAGAGCTAAGTTAAGCAAGATGTCTTCCGAAGCTGTGAACATGGGCGCAGAACTGCGCAAGGAAGAAATTCGTCGGGCCGGCGATCGGTACATTCGAGAAGTGCGCGACCCGGAGGGGCATCTCCTTCGGTCCACTGACGACATGTGCGAGGCGTTCCGGCAGCATTTCGAACACCGGTTTACCAAGGAGCCTGGTCTCCGTGACGAGGAGTTTCGCAGCTATTTGGCTGACTTTCCCCGGCTTTTGCCGGCTGAAGCGGCTAGCTGCGAAGGGGAGATTACGGAGGACGAAGTCTACGCGGCTTTGAAGAAGACCGGCAGTGGCAAGTCGCCAGGTTTGGATGGTTTGCCCTATGAATTGTACTTGAGGATGTCGCACCTTTTTGTCCCGCTCTTGACTGTCGTGTTCAACCACTGGTTTCGGCAGGGGTCCATCCCCGGTCGGATCACCAGGGGCGTGATCACGCTGTTGGGAAAAGGCAAGAAGTTTGGGCGGGGATTAGATGATTACAGGCCCATAACTCTGCTAAACACAGAGTTAAAGATTTTGGCCAAGATCCTGACGAATCGCTTGCAGCTAGTTGCCGAGTCTCTGTTGGAACCGGATCAGACTTGTTCTGTGAAGGGACGAACAATTCAGAGCAACCTGCACTTGATCCGCACGATCGTAGAGGGTGTAGAAGACGACGAAGAGGCCGCGCTGATCAATTTGGATCAGTCCAAGGCATTTGATAGGATTGACCATGGCTACCTGGCTGCTGTCCTGCAGGCCGCCGGATTCAAACCCGACTTCAGCCGCTGGATTAGCCTTCTGTATCGCTCCCCCAAGGCTGTGGTACAGGTGAACGGGAAGCTGTCGGGCGCTTTCGCGCTGTCTAGGTCGGTCCGACAGGGTTGTCCACTGTCGCCTCTCCTTTACGTCCTGGCGTTGGAGCCTCTCCTTCGCCGGCTAAGGGACGAGACGTGCAGTCCGGTCCTGCGTGGAATTGCTGTCCCTGGAGGAGCTCGAGCCAGGGTTTCCGCGTACGCCGATGACGTAACGACCTTTGTGTCCTCCCGCAGGGACATAAGGGCGGTACAGAAGGCGCTTGAACGGTACGAACAGGTAACAGGGGCCAGAATTAACCGCGACAAGTCGTCCGGCTTGCGGTTAGGTGCCTGGAAGGGTGTTTCCCTCCCGGGGCCCTTCGACTGGACGGACGGGCCGGTCAAGCTCCTCGGAGTTTGGTTCGGTCCGGACTTACAGTTGGAGAAAAACTGGTCAGAAGTACAGGCAAAGGTCGGCGCGTCGGTCGAGATTTGGCGTCGACGGAGTCTCTCCGTGAAGGGTCTGGCGGAGGTGTGTAATACATACCTCTTTCCCAGAATCCTTTACCGGCTGTCGTATTCCCCTTTGTGACGATCATGAGAAGGCGCTCGAGCGTTTGCTATTCTCCTGTCTTTGGAGAGGACGCAAACACATGGTCGACAAAGGAGTCTGTTGCCTCCGTCCGTGTCAAGGGGGTCTGGGGATGCCACACTTGAGGAGCCACGTGCTCGCTTCGAGGTTGGCATTCCTCAGGCGCGCGTTGGAGGAAGATCGGTTGCTTGCGGGGGTAGTGAGGGACATGTTCCCTAGCCTCACTATCACTCCCCCGCTCCTAAGGACTAGCAATAGGCCTTGGGGGCGGCCGAAATTCCTGCTCGAATGTCTGACGGCCCTTCGGGCCATTCCATGGTCCAGTGACCTTTCACGGCCTAGGAGAATCTTCTATCGGGGATTAGTGGAGGGCGCCGTGAAGGATGAACTGTGGAGTAAGCTCGGCATGTCGAGAGAGGAGTATCGCTCTCATTGGTCTTGGGCGCCAGGTGCGGATTGGCTCAACAACTCTGAGTTTTCTCTGACCTGGCGATTGGCTCGGAATGGTTTGTCTCTCAACGACAAGCGTTTCGCAATGGGCCTGGCGGATTTGCCAGATTGTGAACGTTGCGTCCTTGGAATTAAGGAGACGTCTGCGCACGCCTTCTTCCATTGTTCGCGCGTTCGCCCGTTGTGGGCGCGTGTTGGCGAGTTGACTGCTCGTATCGCGCCGCGGGAGCTTGTGCTCATTGATCGCGCATACGCTGTGGACAATGTGTCGCCCCCGTACTCTGGAGTGAAGCGGATGGTGTTTCTGTCGCTACTGGCCACGGCTAGAATGGTGATTTGGATGACGCGTCTGGAGGAAGTCTTGCGGGGCGGTCGTCTTTCGGATCAGGATCTAATCCGATATTTTGAGCACCAGCTCAAAATTAAGATTAGAACTGAACGAAAACGGCTGCACCCGACAGAGTTCAGCGAAAGGTGGGTATATGCGGCGAGCCTGGTTCGCGTGACCGGGGCTAGCCTTGATTTTCTCTTTTAGATCTGCTAGTTGCATCGGGGTGGATTCCTTTGGAACCCCGCCCGTGGTTAAGGTAGAAGTTCTTTTTGTGCCTAGTTAATGTGAGTGGATGTGTTTGTCCTGGCCTGTTCCCGGCTCCATTGCTTTTGTTATGATCCAGTTCGAGACTCCCATTGTCCAAGTATTATTTTGTCCCGTTTCACTCTCGGCTGGGTCAGCCTTATACATTCTCCAGTCCAATTTATTTTTGCCCCCTGCTTCTCCATTCCCCTTAGAAAGAGAGCTGCTTGATTTTGTCTTTTTATGGCAGAATACAGTGGCCTCTTTAATTATGTGGGTGTGTTTGGGTCTTACTAACATTGTGTATATATATTCATTTGAAATTGTCTTTTGTTTTGGGGATTTTTTGTTTCTTCATTCCCCCTTCCCATCATGTCATTTCATGAATAAAGTTTTAAATTTATTTTTGTAAGATATTGTATATATTGTAAAAACACAAATTTTTATGTACATTTGGGGTGTTTTTTTAGGTCCCCGGTATGATTTTGCGGTATTTTGGTGCTTGATAGGTATGAGTGTTGATGGACAAATTTTTATGGTGAATGAGAAAATTGTAACGTATGTATGGGTCGTGAATCTGATTAGCTAGGTATAAGATAGTTACGGAAGACCAACCCAAGTTTTTGTACCCCCTCCCATTTGTTGGCCTTGTGCCAGAATTTGTAATGTATTGCAAATAAATACGTACTAGTCATTTCCTCCCAATCTTGTGTTGTGTGGTAAATGGCAGAGGATCAAAGTGTAGTATCTGTTCCTGAGTGATACTTACTATTGCTTTGTTTCCTGGACAATTGTGTTCCAGCCTAAGTTTATTGCTCAGGCCCGCGCAAAAGTAGCGGTAAAACGCGAAACGCCGGAAGACAAGCGTCCGTGGTTCGGCCTCTTGGGAGGCATGGCCTCGGAAGGGCCTGGGGAAGTAGTTCCTCCCACCATGGCGTCGGTGGGAGGAAAGGAGGTGACTGGCAGCTACCGCCACGGGAGTCACCCTCCGTAGCGTCCGTAGCAGCAGCAGCATCCCCCAAACCATCGACCTCGGGGTGGACAGGGGGAAAGATCGTCATGAAAAACGAAGAATTCTACGAGGAAATGAAAGGAAAATATGCGCAGTATATTAAGGGAACTGAGCTAGTCTCAGTTCCGGAACAACTAGCGCAAATTGAAGTGCGTATTATTACGCTTATAACAAAAGACATAAAAACTCACAAGTTGGTGGGAGTAACCAGAGAAGTTTTGAGGAGGCGTTATCAGCTCTGAAACTAAATGCTAGGGCCGTGGCGAGGAAGAGCAATGCCATGTGGGACGTCCTGCTGGCTTCAGCGGACGAAGCCAAAAGACTAATTGGGGTAGTTCTGGAGACAAAAACGCTCCAACTCCACACTGAGTATATGGGGACCAAAAAAATCAAGGTTACCCTGCATGGCGTCCCCATGGACATTGCGGAGGACCACATAGGTGCCTTTTTCGCCCATTATGGAAAGGTGGCCTGTGTTTCCTCGCTGCGGTCCAAAGCAGGTATCTTAACAGGCGACATGACCCTGCAGGTGACTATACCGAAGGAAAACATTCCCAAAATTCCCTAACATCCTCACCTGCAGGGGTCGCGTAATATTCATAATTGTTGAAGGAAAGAAAACCGTGCTGTTGGGTCTGCGGGGCGGCGGAACATGTAGCAAAAACCTGCCCCACCAAGAATCCATGCCCCAAAGGCCCAACCAGCCAAGCAGCAGCCGGAGGAGCAAGGAAAACCTAAGACGGCATCACCAGCACCGGCTCCAGCTACCAACAAGGACGGCGAGTGGCAGGTGGTAGGCAGGAAGAAGAATAAAACACCATCCCCGGCGAAGGTGCCGCCACCTGCCAAAACGCCGGCTAAGAAGAAGGAGACCCCCGGTGAAAGAAACCCCGGTGAAGAGGTCTCCAGTCCAACAGGAAAGGGGTTCCCAAAAGGAAAAGAGCCCCTCGCCTAATATGGAGATGGAGGTGGAAAGGGCAGCGTCTCTCAAACGTGGGAGAGACGAGGAAGCGGAGGAAGAACACGACAGCCCGAAGTCGCGGCGGAGAAGCAGGAGCAGAGAGAGAAGAGTACATAAAGTGAAATGCTCGTCACTACCGGTGTCCCCCGTAAGACGGACTTATGCGGACAAGGCGAGAAGCCTTCCCGCTTCCCCGCTTAAAGCTTCCCAGTCCCCAGTTTTTAAACTGACCCCCCTGGTTAAATCTAGCGCTTCAACTCCCACTCCCTCCCCTTCTCCTACTCCCACTCCCTCTAGGGCTAAGAAAAAAAAATGCCCTCCCTCGCGGGGACGCCCTGATGAAGGTTCCAGAAAATATTTCGGAGGAGTGGTCTTCCCAGCGACGAAGGCTACTGACCTCTTTTAAAATTGACCTCTGTGAAGGGTCTCTCTACGGAAGACCCGAGGAACTTGCCCAGGCCCCAGGTGTCATCACCCTGGTTAGGAATACCGGGGGGAACCTGAGGGTCTGGGACCACATCGCAGAGGTCCAGAAGCATTATACCAATTTAAATATGGTCAAAGAACATTCACCAGAGCTAAGAAAAATGGCTAAAAATTGTTCGGGGAGGTTCCCCGTATTACTCCACCCCTGCTTATATAGGGTGGTAAAATTAATTTATCCAACGGACGTCGGCGGTATTGTCCTAGACGGACGAATTACGTCCGATATAGGTACAGGGTCCCTAGGACAGTCCGTCGGGGTCCCAGCCACCAGAGATTTTTTCCCCGTATGTGATTAGAGCCGTTGTTGCATGTTTTTTCTGTTTCTCTTTTTTCAGGCCTAAGAAATGTCTATCAAGATAGCCAGTTTGAATGCGTATGGCCTGAGGGATCGGGGGCAAGGCGGCTCGCCTGCTTCGTGACCTCTTGTCGTACGGCGTGGATGTGGCCGCGATCCAAGAGACTCACTTTGTTTGCGAAGTCGACTCGTGTGTGCTGTCTAGCGACTTTGTCGTTTATTCAGCATATGGGAGCCGGCGGGCCAGAGGTGTTTCTTTGCTGGTTAAGCGTACCCTGGACGCGAGGGTTGACCTTGTCCATGTCGGTGCCGAGGGCCGGCTGATCGTGGCCGATATTGCAGTGAAAAGCAAGTCGTTCCGGCTGATTGCGGTTTATGCGCCCAATGTTCAAGGTGAGCGTGTCTCTTTCTTTCGGCTGTTGGAGCCCTTCATGGTGCATTCAACACGGCTAATCTTAGTTGGGGACTGGAATGCCATCCTAACCCCCAAATGGGATAGAGGGAGGGGCGCTAGCGGGTGGAGTGGTGATCGTAGCCTGGTCAATCTTGTCGGCGATTTTGGTCTCGTCGATAGATACCGGGTCGATCATCCGGAAGGGAGCATGTGGACGTGGACGCGTAGTTGGACCTCTACCCGGGTATCAGCGTACCTGGATAGGGTGTTAGTGAGAGAAGCCGACATAGACTTCTTAGAATGTCCAACGTTCCACTGGTTAGGCTACACGGACCACAAACTCGTTTGTGCCCGTGTGGTGTTAGATTTTAGGCCTAGGTTAGCTGGTTATTGGAAGTTCAACCAGTCCTTACTGGACAGGCGGGACTTTCGTGACCAGCTGACAAAACTAGTTCAGCGGGCGTTAATTGGGCGAGTCATTGGGAGTAAGTGGTGGGTTAGTCTTAAGGACTCCATTAGGTCTTTCGCCACCAAATATAGCCAACGGCTCAACCTAGATAAGGCTGCGGAGGCAAAGACACTTAGAGCTAATTTCGCCCGGGCGGAGGCTGGTGGGGATTCCCTAGAAATAGCCTTAGCCAGGGAGGCCCTGGAGCGTTCGACTAGCGGGCGCTACATGGGCCAGGTAATTAGGGCTAAGTTAAGCAAGATGTCTTCCGAAGCTGTGAAAATGGGCGCGGAACTGCGCAAGGAAGAAATTCGCCAAGCCGGCGACCGGTACATTCGAGAGGTACGCGACCCGGAGGGTCATCTCCTTAGGTCGACCGACGACATGTGCGAGGCGTTCCGGCAGCATTTCGAACACCGATTTACCAAGGAGCCTGGTCTCCGTGACGAGGACTTTCGCAGCTATTTGGCTGACTTTCCCCGGCTTTTGCCGGCTGAAGCGGCTAGCTGCGAAGGGGAAGATTACGGAGGACGAAATCTACGTGGCTTTGAAGAAGGTCGGCAGTGGCAAGTCGCCAGGTTTGGATGGTTTGCCCTATGAATTGTACTTGAGGATGTCGCACCTTTTTGTCCCGCTCTTGGCTGTCGTGTTCAACCACTGGTTTCGGCAGGGGTCCATCCCCGGTCGGATCACCAGGGGGCGTGATCACGCTGTTAAGAAAAGGCAAGAAGGTTGGGAGGGAACTAGATGATTACAGGCCCATAACTCTGCTAAACACAGAGTTAAAGATTTTGGCCAAGATCCTGACGAATCGCTTGCAGCTAGTTGCCGAGTCTCTGTTGGAACCGGATCAGACTTGTTCTGTGAAGGGAGAACAATTCAGAGCAACCTGCACTTGATTCGCACGATCATAGAGGGTGTAGAAGACGACGATGAGGCCGCGCTGATCAATTTAGATCAGTCCAAGGCATTTGATAGGATTGACCATGGCTACCTGGCTGCTGTCCTGCAGGCCGCCGGATTCAAACCCGACTTCAGCCGCTGGATTAGCCTTCTGTATCGCTCCCCCCAGGCTGTGGTACAGGTGAACGGGAAGCTGTCGGGCGCTTTCGCGCTGTCTAGGTCGGTCCGACAGGGTTGTCCACTGTCTTCTCTCCTTTATGTCTTGGCGTTGGAGCCCCTCCTTCGCCGGCTAAGGGACGAGACTGGCAGTCCGGTCCTGCGTGGAATTGAAGTCCCTGGCGGAGCTCGAGCCAGGGTTTCTGCGTACGCCGATGACGTAACGACCTTTGTGTCCTCCCGCAGGGACATAGAGGCGGTACACCAGGCGCTTGTACGGTACGAGAAGGTGACAGGGGCCAGAATTAACTGCGACAAGTCATCCGGCTTGCGGTTAGGTGCCTGGAAGGGAGTTTCCCTCCCGGGGCCCTTCAGCTGGACGGACGGGCCGGTCAAGCTCCTCGGAGTTTGGTTCGGTCCGGACTTACAGCTGGAGAAAAACTGGTCAGAAGTACTGGCAAAGGTCGGCGCGTCGGTCAAGATTTGGCGTCGACGGGGTCTCTCCGTGAAGGGCTTGGCGGAGGTGTGTAACACATACCTCTTTCCCATGATCCTTTACCGGCTGTCAGTACTTCCCCTTTGTGACGATCATGAGAAGGCGCTCGAGCGTTTGCTATTCTCCTGTCTTTGGAGAGGACGCAAACACATGGTCGACAAAGGAGTCTGTTGCCTCCGTCCGTGTCAAGGGGGTCTGGGGATGCCACACTTGAGGAGCCACGTGCTCGCTTCAAGGTTGGCATTCCTCAGGCGCGCGTTGGAGGAAGATCGGTTGCTTGCGGGGGTAGTGAGGGACATGTTCCCTTGCCCACCACCACGCCCCCGACCCCATGGCCGACCGTCGTGTCCTTTGGGTGCGACCGAAATTCCTGCTCGAATGTCTGGCGGCTTCCTTACAGGCCATTCCCACGGTCCAGTGACCTTTCACAGCCTAGGCAAATCTTTCTCTATCGGGGATTAGTGGAGGGCGCCGCGAAGGATAAGCTGTGAGAGCTGGCATGTCGAGAGCGGAGTACCGCTCATTGGTCTTGGGTGCCAGGCAGATTGGCTCGGCAACCTTAAGTTTTCTCCGACCTGGCGATTGGCTCGGAATGGTTTGTCTCTCAATGACAAGCGTTTCGCAATGGGCTCCATGGATTTGCCAGATTGCAATGGCCAGCAACCTTTTGGAATTAAGGAGACGTCTGCGCCACGCCTTCTTCCATTGTTCGCGCGTCTGCCCGTTGTGGGCGCGTGCTGGCGAGTTGACTGCCTTGCCGCCGCGCCGCGGGAGCTCGTGCCCATTGATCGCGCATACGCTGTGGACAATGTGTTGCCCCGTACTCTGGAGGAAGCGGATGGTGTTTCTGACGCTGCTGGCTCGGCCAGAATGGTGACGGCGATGACGCGACTGGAGGAAGTCTCAGGCGGTCGTCTTCGGATCAGGATCTAACTGATATTTGAGCACCAGCTCAAATGAAGATTAGAACTGAACGGAACGGCTGCACCCGACAGACTTTTATGAAAGGTGGATACATGCAGCGAGCCTGTCTGTGTGACCGCTACTTCGATTTTCTTTTTTTAGATTCACAATCACATCGGGGGATTCCTTGGAACCCTTCCTGTGGTTAAGGTAGAAATTCTTTTTTTGTGTACCTAGTTAATGGGAGGCAGTTGTCCTAGCCTGTTCCCGGCTCCAACGCTTTTGTTATGATCCAGTTCGAGATCCCCTTTGTCCAGCGTTATTTTGTCCCGCCACATTTCCCAGCTGGGTACGTCTATATTCTCCAGTTCAATTTATTTTTAACCACTATTCCCCCGTAGAAAGAGAGCTACTTGATTTTGCCTTTAAGGCAGAATACAGTGGCCTCTTTAATTATGAGGGTGTGTTTGGGTCTTACTTAACACCGTGTATATGCTTTTCATTTGACATTGTTTTGTTTTGGGGATTTTTTTGTTTCTTCATACCCCCTTCCCATCATGTCATTTCATGCACAAATTTTTAATCTATTTGTATTATATTTTGCATATAGTCACAAATTTTGCGTACATTTGGGGGCGTTTTGTAGGTCCCTGCGGTATGGTTTTTGCGGTGTTTTGTGGTCTGATATGCATGAGTGTTGATGGACAAATTCTATGGTGATTGAGAAAATTGTAACCATGTATGGGCTTAAACCTGATTAGCTAGGTATAAGACAGAGTACTGAAGACCACCCCAAGTTTTGTTCCCCCTCCCATTTTTCGGCCTTGTGCCATAATCTTTTTGTAATAAAAAGACAATGAAAACTAGTCATTTCCTCCCAATCTTGTGTTGTGTGTGGTAAATGGCAGAGGATCAAAGTGTAGTATCTGTTCCTGAGTGATACTTACTATTGCTTGTTTCCTGACAATTGTGTTCCAGCCCAAGTTCA
>JBBBDQ010026010.1:0-50979 GCA_037127315.1 Ascarosepion bandense | reverse complement strand
TTGCTCAGGCCCGCGCAAAAGTAGCGGTAAAACGCGAAACGCCGGAAGACAAGCGTCCGTGGTTCGGCCTCTTGGGAGGCATGGCCTCGGAAGGGCCTGGGGAAGTAGTTCCTCCCACCATGGCGTCGGTGGGAGGAAAGGAGGGTGACTGGCAGCTACCGCCACGGGAGTCACCCTCCGTAGCGTCCGTAGCAGCAGCAGCATCCCCCAAACCATCGACCTCGGGGTGGACAGGGGGAAAGATCGTCATGAAAAACGAAGAATTCTACGAGGAAATGAAAGGAAAATATGCGCAGTATATTAAGGGAACGGAGCTAGTCTCAGTTCCGGAACAACTAGCGCAAATTGAAGTGCGTATTATTACGCTTATAACAAAAGACATAAAAACTCACAAGTTGGTGGGAGTAACCAGAGAAGTTTTTGAGGAGGCGTTATCAGCTCTGAAACTAAATGCTAGGGCCGTGGCGAGGAAGAGCAATGCCATGTGGGACGTCCTGCTGGCTTCAGCGGACGAAGCCAAAAGACTAATTGGGGTAGTTCTGGAGACAAAAACGCTCCAACTCCACACTGAGTATATGGGGACCAAAAAAATCAAGGTTACCCTGCATGGCGTCCCCATGGACATTGCGGAGGACCACATAGGTGCCTTTTTCGCCCATTATGGAAAGGTGGCCTGTGTTTCCTCGCTGCGGTCCAGAGCAGGTATCTTAACAGGCGACATGACCCTGCAGGTGACTATAACGAAGGAAAACATTCCCAAAATTCCTAACATCCTCACCTGCAGGGGTCGCGTAATATTCATAATTGTTGAAGGAAGAAAACCGTGCTGTTGGGTCTGCGGGGCGGCGGAACATGTAGCAAAAACCTGCCCCACCAAGAATCCTGCCCCAAAGGCCCAACCAGCCAAGCAGCCACAGCAGGAGCAAGGCAAACCAAAGACGGCAACACCAAAGACGGCATCACCAGCACCGGCTCCAGCTGCCAACAAGGACGGCGAGTGGCAGGTGGTAGGCAGGAAGAAGAATAAGACACCATCCCCGGCGAAGGTGCCGCCACCTGCCAAAACGCCGGCTAAGATGAAGGAGACCCCGGTGAAGGAGACCCCGGTGAAGAGGTCTCCAGTCCAACCGGAAAGGGGTTCCCAAAAGGAAAAGAGCCCCTCGCCTAGTATGGAGATGGAGGTGGAAAGGGCAGCGTCTCTCAAACGTGGGAGAGACGAGGAAGCGGAGGAAGAACGCGACAGCCCAAAGTCTCAGCGGAGAAGCAGGAGCAGAGAGAGAAAAGTGCACAAAGAGAAATGCTCGTCTCTACCGGTGTCCCCCTGTGAGAAAGACTTATGCGGACAAGGCAAGAAGCCTTCCCGCTTCCCCGCTTAAGGCTTCCCAGTCCCCAGTTTTTAAACTGACCCCCTTGGCAAAAGCTAGTGCCATAACTCCTACTCCCTCCCCTTCTCCTACTCCCACTCCCGCTAGGGCTAAGAAAAAAATGCCCTCCCTCGCGGGGACGCCCTGATGAAAGTACAGGACAACATTTCAGAGGAGTGGTCTTCGCAGCGACGAAGGCTACTGAAGCCTCTTTTAAAATTGACCTCTGTGAAGGGTCTCTCTACGGAAGACCCGAGGAACTTTTGCCCAGGCCCCAGGTGTCATCACCCTGGTTAGGAATACCGGGGGAACCTGCGGGTCTGGGACCACATCGCAGAGGTCCAGAAGCAGTATCCAAAACTTAACATGGTCAAAGAACAGTCACCTGAATTGAGGAAAATGGCTAAAAATTGTTCGGGGAGGTTCCTCGTATTACTCCACCCCTGCTTACATAGGGTAAAAACTAATTTTATTCAACGGACGTCGGCGGTATTGTCCTAGACGGACGAATTACGTCCGATATAGGTACAGGGTCCCCAGTCCGTCGGGGTCTCCAGCCACCAGAGACTTTTTCTCGCATGTGATTAGAGCCGTTGCTGTGGTCAGCGTTTTTTTCGTTTTTCGTGTTTCAAGAAATGTCTATCAAGACAGCTGTTTGAATGCGGGCGGGTTCGAGGATCGGGGCGGCGGCTCGCTCGCTTCGTGACCTCTTGTCGCGGCGTGGATGTGGTCATGATCCAAGAGACTCACTTTGCTCTGCGAAGTCGACCGTGTGCGTCGTCTAGCGACTTTGTCGTTTATTCAGCATATGCAAGCTGGCAACAGAGTGTTTCTTTGCTGTTGGCGACCCTGGACGCGAGGGTTGACCTTGTCCATGTCGGTGCCGAGGGCCGGCTGATCGTGGCCGATATTGCCGAAAGCAAGTCGTTCCGGCTGATTGCGGCTGGTGCCCAATGTTCAAGGTGAGCGTGCTCTTCTTTCGGCTGTTGGCTCTTCATGGCATTCAACATGGCTAATTTGTTGGGGGATCAATGCCATCCTAACCCCCAAAATGGGATAGAGGGAGGGGCGCTATGGGGGTGGAGGGTGATCGCAGCTCGTCAATCTTGCTGGCGATTTTGGTTCCGTCGATAGATACCGGGTCGATCATCTTGTATGGCTATGGACGTGGACGCGTAGTTGGCCCTTCACCCGGGTATCAGCGTACCGGGATAGGTGTTAGTGAGAGAAGCCGAGCAGTAAGATTTTTAGAATGTCCAATGTTCCACTGGTTAGGCCACACGGATCACAAACTCGTTTCAGCTGTGTGGTGTTAGATTTTAGGCCTAGGTTGGCTGGTTATTGGAAGTTCAACCAGTCCTTACTGGACAGTAGGATCTTCGTGACCAGCTGACAAAACTAGTTCAGCGGGCGTTAATTGGGCGAGTCATTGGGGAGTAAGTGGTGGGTTAGTCTTTTAAGGACTCCATTAGGTCTTTCGCCACCAAATATAGCCAGCGGCTCAACCTAGACAAGGCTGCGGAGGCAAGACACTTAGAGCCACCGCCCGGGCGGAGGCTGGTGGGGATCCCTAGAACAGCTCAGTGCCAGGGAGGTCGAGCGTTCAGACTTAGCAGCCACATGGGCCAGGTACCAGGGCCAAGTTAAGCAAGATGTCTTCAAGTTGTGAAAATGGGCGCGTGAACTGCGGTGAAGAAAATTCCGTTGAGCCGGCGGGACCGGCATTCGAAAGAGGTGCGCGACCCGGAGGGACATCTCTCAGGTCGACCGACGATATGTGGGCAGCGTTCTGGGCAGCATTTCGAACACCGATTTACCAAGGAGCCCGGTTCCGTGTCGCAGGTTTTCGCTATTTGGCCGACTTTCCCGGCTTTTGCCGGCTGAAGCGGTTAGGCTGCGAAGGGAGATTACGGAGGACGAAACTACGTGGCTTTCAAGAAGGTCGGCAGTGGCAAGTCGCCAGGTTTGGATGGTTTGCCCATGAATTGTATCGAGGATGTCGCACCTTTTTGTCCTGCTCTTGGCAGTCGTGTTCAACCACTGTTTCGGCAGGGGTTCATCCCCGGTTTGATCACTAGGGCGGATCACGCTGTTGAGAAAAGGCAAGAAGGTTGGGAGGAAATCAGACGATTACAGGCCCATAACTCTGCTACCACAGAGTTAAAGATTTTGCCAAGATCCCGACGAATCGCTTGCAGCTAGTTGCCGAGTCTCTGTTGAACCGGATCAGACTTGTTCTGTGAAGGGAGAACAATTCAGACAACCTGCACTTGATTCGCACGATCACAGAGGAAGACGACGATGAGGCCGCGCTGATCAATTTAGATCAGTCCAAGGCATTTGATAGGATTGGACCATGGCTACCTGGCTGCTGTCCTGCAGGCCGCCGGATTCAAACCCGACTTCAGCCGCTGGATTAGCCTTCATCGCTCCCCACGGGCTGTGGTACGAATTGGCGGAAGCTGTCGGGCGCTTTCGCCATACAGGTCGGTCCGACAGGGTTGTCCACTGTCTTCTCTCCTTTATGTCTTGGCGTTGGAGCCCTCCTTCGCCAGCCGGCTAAGGACGAGACTGGCAGTCGGTCCTGCGTGGGTGGAAGTCCCTGTGCTGGAGCTCGGGCCAGGGTTTCTGCGTACGCCGACGGCACTGACGACCTTTGTGTCCTCCCGCGGGGACATGGGAGCGGTACACCAGGCGTATGCGGTACGAGAAGGTGACGGGGGCCAGAATTAACTGCGACAAGTCATCCGGCTTGCGGTTGGGTGCCTGGAAGGTTTCCCTCCCGGGGCCCTTCAGCTGGACGGACGGGCCGGTCGGCTCCTCGGAGTTTGGTTCGGTCCGGACTTACAACTGAAGCTGGTCAGAAGTACTGGCAAAGGTCAGCGCGTCGGTCAAGATTTGGCGTCGACGGGGTCTCTCCGTGAGGAGCTTGGCGGAGGTGTGTAACGCCTCTTTCCCATGATCCTTTTACCGGCTGTCAATGCCCTTTCGTGACGATCATGAGAAGGCGCTCGAGCGTTTGCTATTCTCCTGTCTTTGGAGAGGACGCAAACACATGGTGAGCAAAGGAGTCTGTTGCCTCCGTCCGTGTCAAAGGGGGTCTGGGATGCCACACTTGAGGAGCCACGTGCTCGCTTCAAGGTTGGCATTCCTCGGAGCGCGCGTTGGAGGAAGATCGGTTGCTTGCGGGGGTATTGAGGGACATGTTCCCTTGCCTTACCATCGCCCCCGACTATAGCTGACCGTCAGGCCTTGGGTGCGACCGAAATTCCTGCTCGAATGTCTGGCGGCTTTACAGGCCATTCCACGGTCCAGTGACCTTTCACAGCCTAGGAAAATCTTCTATCGGGGATTAGTGGAGGGCGCCGTGAAGGATAAGCTGTGGAGTAAGCTCGGCATGTCGAGAGTGGAGTACCGCTCTCATTGGTCTTGGGCGCCAGGTGCAGATTGGCTCAGCAACTCTGAGTTTTCTCTGACCTGGCGATTGGCTCGGAATATGGTTTGTCTCTCAATGACAAGCGTTTCGCAATGGGCCTGGCGGATTTGCCAGATTGTGAACGTTGCAACCTTGGAATTAAGGAGACGTCTGCGCACGCCTTCTTCCATTGTTCGCGCGTTCGCCCGTTGTGGGCGCGTGTCGGCGAGTTGACTGCTCGTATCGCGCCGCGGGAGCTCGTGCTCATTGATCGCGCATACGCTGTGGACAATGTGTTGCCCCCGTACTCTGGAGTGAAGCGGATGGTGTTTCTGACGCTGCTGGCTTCGGCTAGAATGGTGATATGGACGACGCGACTGGAGGGAAGTCTTGCGGGGCGGTCGTCTTTCGGATCAGGATCTAATCCGATGTTTTGAGCACCAGCTCAAAATGAAGATTAGAACTGAACGGGGAAACGGCTGCACCCGACAGACTTTTGCGAAGGGTGGATACATGCAGCGAGCCTGGTTCGTGTGACCGGGGCTAGCCTTGATTTTCTTTTTAGATCTGCTAATCACATCGGGGGGGATTCCTTTGGAACCCTTCCCGTGGTTAAGGTAGATATTCTTTTGTGTACCTAGTTAATGTGAGTGGTATGGGTTGTCCTAGCCTGTTCCCGGCTCCAATGCTTTTGTTATGATCCAGTTCGAGATCCCTTTGTCCTTCGTTATTTTGTCCCGTTTCATTCTCGGCTGGGTCAGCCTTATATATTCTCCAGTCCAATTTATTTTGTACCTTACTTCTCCCATCCCCTTAGAAGAGCTACTTGATTTTGTCTTTTAAGGCAGAATACAGTGGCCTCTTTAATTATGAGGGTGTGTTTGGGTCTTACTAACACTCTGTATATGATGTTCATTTGAAATTGTTTTTATTTTGGGGAGGATTTTCTGTTTCTTCATACCCCTTCCCAGCATGTCATTTCATGTATAAATTTTTAAAGTTATTTTTGTATTATATTTGTAAATAGTCACAAATTTTTATGTACATTTGGGGCGTTTTGTAGGTCCCTGGTATGGTTTTTGCGGCATTTTGGTGTACGATATGTATGAGTGTTGATGGACAAATTCTTATGGTGATTGAGAAAATTGTAACGTATGTATGGGTCGTGAATCCGATTAGCTAGGTATAAGATAGAGTACTGAAGACCACCCCAAGTTTTTGTTCCCCCTCCCATTTTTCGGCCTTGTGCCATAATCTTTGTAATATAAGATAAATAAAACTAGTCATTTCCTCCCAATCTTGTGTTGTGTGGTAAATGGCAGAGGATCAAAGTGTAGTATCTGTTCCTGAGTGATACTTACTATTGCTTTGTTTCCTGGTTGGTGTGTTCCAGCCTAAGTTTATTGCTCAGGCCCGCGCAAAGTAGCGGTAAAACGCAGAAACGCCGGAAGACAAGCGTCCGTGGTTCGGCCTCTTGGGAGGCATGTACTCGGAAGGGCCTGGGGAAGTAGTTCCTCCCACCATCTGGCGTCGGTGGGAGGAAAGGAGGGTGACTGGCAGCTACCGCCACGGGAGTCACCCGTAGCGTCCGTAGCAGCAGCAGCATCCCCCAAACCATCGACCTCGGGGTGGACAGGGGAAAGATCGTCATGAAAAACGAAGAATTCTACGGAAATACAGAAAGGAAAATATGCGCAGTATATTAGGAACTGAGCTAGTCTCTCCAGTTCCGGAACAACTAGCGCAAATTGAAGTGCGTATTATTACGCTTATAACAAAAGACATAAAAACTCACAAGTTGGTGGGAGTAACAAGAGAAGTTTTTGAGGAAGCGTTATCAGCTCTGAAACTAAATGCTAGGGCCGTGGCGAGGAAGAGCAATGCCATGTGGGACGTCCTGCTGGCTTCAGCGGACGGAGCCAAAAGACTAATTGGGGTAGTTCTGGAGACAAAAACGCTCCAACTCCACACTGAGTATATGGGGACCAAAAAAATCAAGGTTACCCTGCATGGCGTCCCCATGGACATTGCGGAGGACCACATAGGTGCCTTTTTCGCCCATTATGGAAGGTGGCCTGTGTTTCCTCGCTGCGGTCCAGAGCAGGTATCTTAACAGGCGACGCTGACCCTGCAGGTGACTATAACAGAGAAAACATTCCCAAAATTCCTAACATCCTCACCTGCAGGGGTCGCGTAATATTCATAATTGTTGAAGGAAGAAAACCGTGCTGTTGGGTCTGCGGGGCGGCGGAACATGCTCAAAAACCTGCCCCACCAAGAATCACCCCAAAGGCCCAACCAGCCAAGCAGCCACAACAGGAGCAAGGCAAACCAAAGACGGCAACACCAAAGACGGCATCACCAGCACCGGCTCCAGCTACCAACAAGGACGGCGAGTGGCAGGTGGTAGGCAGGAAGAAGAATAAAACACCATCCCCGGCGAAGGTGCCGCCACCTGTAACCTGCAGCTAAGAAGAGAGACCCCGGTGAAAGAAACTTCGGTGAAGAGGTCTCCAGTCCAACAGGAAAGGGGTTCCCAAAAGGAAAAGAGCCCCTCGCCTAATATGGAGATGGAGGTGGAAAGGGCAGCGTCTCTCAAACGTGGGAGAGACGAGGAAGCGGAGGAAGAACACGACAGCCCGAAGTCGCGGCGGAGAAGCAGGAGCAGAGAGAGAAGAGTACATAAAGTGAAATGCTCGTCACTACCGGTGTCCCCCGTGAGAAAGACTTATGCGGACAAGGCAAGAAGCCTTCCCGCTTCCCCGCTTAAAGCTTCCCAGTCCCCAGTTTTTAAACTGACCCCCCTGGCTAAATCTAGCGCATCAACTCCCACTCCCTCCCCTTCTCCTACTCCCACTCCCTCTAGGGCTAACAAAAAAAATGCCCTCCCTCGCGGGGACGCCCTGATGAAAGTACAGGACAACATTTCAGAGGAGTGGTCTTCGCAGCGACGAAGGCTACTGAAGCCTCTTTTAAAATTGACCTCTGTGAAGGGTCTCTCTACGGAAGACCCGAGAACTTTGCCCAGGCCCCGGGTGTCATCACCCTGGTAAGAAATACCGGGGGGAACCTGCAGGTCTGGGACCATATCGCAGAGGTCCAGAAGCATTATACCAATTTAAATATGGTCAAAGAACATTCACCAGAGCTAAGAAAAATGGCTAAAAATTGTTCGGGGAGGTTCCCCGTATTACTCCACCCCTGCTTATATAGGGTGGTAAAATTAATTTATCCAACGGACGTCGGCGGTATTGTCCTAGACGGACGAATTACGTCCGATATAGGTACAGGGTCCCTAGGACAGTCCGTCGGGGTCCCAGCCACCAGAGATTTTTTCCCCGTATGTGATTAGAGCCGTTGTTGCATGTTTTTTCTGTTTCTCTTTTTCAGGCCTAAGAAATGTCTATCAAGATAGCCAGTTTGAATGCGTATGGCTTGAGGGATCGGGGTAAGGCGGCTCGCCTGCTTCGTGACCTCTTGTCGTACGGCGTGGATGTGGCCGCGATCAAGAGACTCACTTTGTTTGCGAAGTCGACTCGTGTGTGCTGGCTAGCGACTTTGTCGTTTATTCAGCATATGGGAGCCGGCGGGCCAGAGGTGTTTCTTTGCTGGTTAAGCGTACCCTGGACGCGAGGGTTGACCTTGTCCATGTCGGTGCCGAGGGCCGGCTGATCGTGGCCGATATTGCAGTGAAAAGCAAGTCGTTCCGGCTGATTGCGGTTTATGCGCCCAATGTTCAAGGTGAGCGTGTCTCTTTCTTTCGGCTGTTGGAGCCCTTCATGGTGCATTCAACACGGCTAATCTTAGTTGGGGACTGGAATGCCATCCTAACCCCCAAATGGGATAGAGGGAGGGGCGCTAGCGGGTGGAGTGGTGATCGTAGCCTGGTCAATCTTGTCGGCGATTTTGGTCTCGTCGACAGATACCGGGTCGATCATCCGGAAGGGAGCATGTGGACGTGGACGCGTAGTTGGCCCTCTACCCGGGTATCAGCGTACCTGGATAGGGTGTTAGTGAGAGAAGCCGACATAGACTTCTTAGAATGTCCAACGTTCCACTGGTTAGGCTACACGGATCACAAACTCGTTTGTGCCCGTGTGGTGTTAGATTTTAGGCCTAGGTTGGCTGGTTATTGGAAGTTCAACCAGTCCTTACTGGACAGGCGGGACTTTCGTGACCAGCTGACAAAACTAGTTCAGCGGGCGTTAATTGGGCGAGTCATTGGGAGTAAGTGGTGGGTTAGTCTTAAGGACTCCATTAGGTCTTTCGCCACCAAATATAGCCAACGGCTCAACCTAGATAAGGCTGCGGAGGCAAAGACACTTAGAGCTAATTTCGCCCGGGCGGAGGCTGGTGGGGATTCCCTAGAAATAGCCTTAGCCAGGGAGGCCCTGGAGCGTTCGACTAGCGGGCGCTACATGGGCCAGGTAATTAGGGCTAAGTTAAGCAAGATGTCTTCCGAAGCTGTGAAAATGGGCGCGGAACTGCGCAAGGAAGAAATTCGCCGAGCCGGCGACCGGTACATTCGAGAGGTACGCGACCCGGAGGGACATCTCCTTAGGTCGACCGACGACATGCGGGCGTTCAACAAGCATTTCGAACACCGATTTACCAAGAGCCTGATGCTCTCCGTGACAGAGACTTTCACCTTCTTCAGCTGGCTTTCCACGGCTTTGCCGGCTGAAGCAGCCTAGCTGCGAGGAGATACGGAGGACGAAATCTACGTGGCTTTGAAGAAGGTCGGCATTGGCAAGTCGCCAGGTTTGGATGGTTTGCCCTATGAATTTGCTCTGCGGGAATATGCTGTACGTACGCTCTTGGCTCGTGTTCAACCACTGGTTTCGGCAGGGTCCATCCCAGTCGGATCACCAGGGAGCGTGATCACGCTGTTCGAAGAAAAGGCAAGAAGGTTGGGAGAGGAACTAGACGATTACGGGCCACTGCTAAACACAGAGTTAAAGATTTTAGCCAAGATCCTGACGAATCGCTTGCAGCTAGTTGCCGAGTCTCTGTTGGGGACGGATCAGACTTGTTCTGTGAAGGAGAACAATTCAGAGCAACCACTGCACTTGATTGCGATCACCCTGGGGTGTAGAAGACGACGATGAGGCCGCGCTGATCAATTTAGATCAGTCCAAGGCATTTGATAGGATTGACCATGGCTACACGGCTGCTGTCCTGCAGGCCGCCGGATTCAAACCCGACTGGCCAAAGTTAACCTTCTGTATCGCTCCCCCCGGGCTGTGTAAGGTACGGGTGAACGAGAGCTTGTCGGGCGCTTCCTTTCATCTAGGTCGGTCCGACGGGGTTGTCCACTGTCTTCTCTCATGTCTTGGCGTTGGAGCCCCTCCTTCGCCGTAGGGGCGAGACTGGCAGCGGTCGGTCCTGCCACGTGGGTGAGTCCCTGGTGGGCGTCGAGCCAGGGTTTCCGCGTACGCCGATGACGCACGACCTTTGTGTCCTCCGCAGGGACATAGAGCGGTACACCAGGCGCTTGTACGGTACGAGAAGGTGACAGGGGCCGAATTAACTGCGACAAGTCATCGGCTTGCGGTTAGGTGCCTGGAAGGGTGTTTCCCTCCCAGGGCCCCTTCAGCTGGACGGACGGGCCGGTCAAGCTCCTCGGAGTTTGGTTCGGTCCGGACTTACAACTAGGAAAACTAGTCCAAGTACTGGCAAAGGTCGGCGCGTCGGTCAAGATTTGGCGTCGACGGGGAGTCTCTCCGTGAAGGGCGGCGGAGGTGTGTAACACATACCTCTTTCCCATGATCCTTTACCGGCTGTCAATTACTTCGCATGACGATCATGAGAAGGCGCTCCGAGCGTTTATGTTATACTTGTCTGTGGGGGGACGCAAGCACATGGTCGACAAAGGAGTCTGTTACCTCCGTCCGTGTCAAGGGGTCTGGGGATGCCACACTTGAGGAGCCACGTGCTCGCTTCAAGGTTGGCATTCCTCGGGCGCGCGTTAGAGGAAGATCGGTTGCTTGCGGGGGTAGTGAGGGACATGTTCCCTTGCCTTACCATCACGCCCCCGACCCTATGGCTGACCGTCAGGCCTTGGGTGCGACCGAAATTTTCTGAATGTCTGGCGGCTTTGAGCCATTCCACGGTCCAGTGACCTTTCACAACCTAGGAAAATCTTCTATCGGGGATTAGTGGAGGGCGCCGTGAAGGATAAGCGTGAGTAAGCTCGGCATGTCCAGTGGGTACCGCTCTCATTGGTCTTGGGCGCGGAGTGCGGACTGGCTCAGCAACTCTGGAGGTTTTCTCTGACCTGGCGATTGGCTCGGAATGGTTTGTCTCTCAATGACAAGCCGTTTCGCAATGGGCCTGGCGGATTTGCCCGTTGCAGAGCATTTTGGCAGGTTAAGGAGACGTGCTGCGCACGCCTTCTTCCGGTGGCACGCGTTCGCCCGTTGTGGGCGCGTGTCGGCGAGTTGACTGCTCGTATCGCGCCGCGGGGCTCGTGCTCATTGATCGCGCATACGCTGTGGACAATGTGTTGCCCCCGTACTCTGGAGTGAAGCGGATGGTGTTTCTGACGCTGCTGGCTTCGGCCCAGAATAGAGTGATATGGACGACGCGACTGGAAGTCTTGCGGGGCGGTCGTCTTTCGGATCAGGATCTAATCCGATATTTTTGAGCACCAGCTCAAAATGAAGATTAGAACTGAACGGAAACGCTGCACCCGACAGACTTTGGCAGGTGGATACATGCAGCGAGCCTGGTTCGTGTGACCGGGGCTAGCGATTTTCTTTTGAATCTGCTAATCACATCGGGGGGGATTCGCTTTGAGACCCTTCCGGCGTAGTTGAAATGAAATTCTTTTGTGTGCACCTAGTTAATGTGAGTGTGTAGATTTGTCCTAGCCTGTTCCCGGCTCCAACGCTTTTCTTGTTGCGAGTCGTTCGAGATCCCTTTGTCCTTTGTTATTTTGTCCCGTTTCATTCTCGGCTGGGTCAAGCACCACACTATATTCTCCAGTCCAATTTATTTTTGTTCCCTGCTGCTCCATTCCCCTTAGAAAGAGTGCTTCTTGATTTTGTCTTTTAAGACAGAATACAGCGGCCTCTTTAATTATGTGGGTGTGTTTGGGTCTTACTAACACCATGTATATGATGTTCATTTGAAATTGTTTTTAGTTTGGGGATTTTTGTTTCTTCATTCCCCCTTCCCATCTCATGTCATTTCATGCACAAATTTTTAAATCTATTTTTGTATTATGTTGTCACAAATTTTTATGTACATTTGGGGCGTTTTGTAGGTCCCTGGTATGGTTTTTGCGGTATTTTGGTGTACGATATGTATGAGTGTTGATGGACAAATTCTTATGGTGATTGAGAAAATTGTAACGTATGTATAGGTCGTGAATCCGATTAGCTGGGTATAGATAGAGTACGAAGGCCACCCCAAGTTTGTTCCCCTCCCATTTTTCGGCCTTGTGCCATAATCTTTGTAATAAAAGATAAATAAAACTAGTCATTTCCTCCCAATCTTGTGTTGTGTGGTAAATGGCAGAGGATCGAAGTGTAGTATCTGTTCCTGAGTGGTACCTGTACTTTGTTTCCCTGGACAATTTGTCATTAGCCTAAGTTCATTGCTCAGGCCCGCACCAAAGTAGCGGTAAAACGCGGGGAAACGCGGAAGACAAGCGTCCGTGGTTCGGCCTCTTGGGAGAGCATGGCCTCGAAGGGCCTGTGGGAAGTAGTTCCTCCCACCATGGCGTCGGTGGGAGGAAAGGAGGTGACTGGCAGCTACCGCCAAGGTCACCCTCCGTAGCGTCCGTAACAACAACAACATCCCAAACCATCGACCTCGGGGTGGACAGAGAAGATCGTCATGAAAAACGAAGAATTCTACGAGAAATGAAAGGAAAATATGCGCAGTATATTAAAAGACGAGCTGTAGTCTCAGTTCCGGAACAACAAGCGCAAATTGAAGTGCGTATTATTACGCTTATAACAAAAGACATAAAAACTCACAAGTTGGTGGGAGTAACCAGAAGAAGTTTTGAGGAGGCGTTATCGACTCTGAAACTAAATGCTAGGGCCGTGGCGAGGAAGAGCAATGCCATGGGACGTCTGCTGGCTTCAGCGGACGAGCCGAACTAATTGGGGTAGTTCTGGAGACAAAAACGCTCCAACTCCACACTGAGTATATGGGGACCAAAAAAATCAAGGTTACCCTGCATGGCGTCCCCATGGACATTGCGGAGGACCACATAGGTACCTTTTTCGCCCATTATGGAAAGGTGACGCAACGTTTCCTCGCTGCGGTCCAAAACGGGTATCTTAACGAGCGACATGACCCTGCAGGTGACTATAACGAAGGAAAACATTCCCAAAATTCCCTACTGTCCTCACCTGCCGGGGGGTCGCGTAATATTCATAATTGTTGAAGGAAAGAAACCGTGCTGTTGGGTCTGCGGGGCGGCGGAACATGTGTAAAAACCTGCCCCACAAGGTCCTGCCCCAAGGCCCAACCAACCAAGCAGCCACAACGAGAGCAAGGCAAACCAAGGGCAACACCAAAGACGGCATCGCAGCACCGGCTCCAGCTGCCAGCAAGGACGGCGAGTGGCAGGTGGTGGGCGGGAAGAAGAAGATAAAACACCATCCCCGGCGAAGGGTGCCTGCCTGTAAAACATCGCTAAGATGAAGGAGACCCCGGTGAAGGAGACCCCGGTGAAGAGGTCTCGGTCCAACCGGAAAGGGGTTCCCAAAAGGAGAAGAGCCCCTCGCCTAGTATGGAGATGGAGGTGGAAAGGGCAGCGTCTCTCAAACGTGGGAGAGACGAGGAAGCGGAGGAAGAACACGACAGCCCGAAGTCGCGGCGGAGAAGCAAGGGCAGAGAGAGAAGGTACATAAAGAGTGAATATGCGTCACTACCGGTGTCCCCCGTGAGAAAGACTTATGCGGACAAGGCAAAGCCTTCTTCCCCACTTAAGGCTTCCCAGTCCCCAGTTTTTAAACTGACCCCCTTCCCTTAAAAAGCTAGTGCCATAACTCCTCCTCTTCTCCTACTCCCACTCCCTCTCGGGCTAAGAGAAAAAAAATGCCTCCCGCGTGGGGATGCCCTGATGAAGGTTCCAGAAAATATTTTGGAGGAGTGGTTCTCCCAGCGACGAAGGCTACTGAAGCCTTTAAAATTGACCTCTGTGAAGGGTCTCTCACGGAAGACCCGAGGAACTTTTGCCCAGGCCCCAGGTGTCATCACCCTGGTTAGGAATACCGGGGGAACTGAGGGTCTGGGACCACATCGCAGAGGTCCAGAAGCATTATACCAATTTAAATATGGTCAAAGAACATTCACCAGAGCTAAGAAAATGGTTAAAAATTGTTCGGGAGGTTCCCGTATTACTCCACCCTGCTTATATAGGTGGTAAAATTAATCGACCCAACGGACGTCGGCGGTATCATCCTGACGGACGAATTACGTCCGATATAGGTGCCAGGTCCCTAGGACAGTCCGTCGGGGTCCCAGCCACCAGAGATTTTTTCCCCGTATGTGATTAGAGCCGTTGTTGCATGTTTTTTCTGTTTCTCTTTTTCAGGCCTAAGAAATGTCTATCAAGATAGCCAGTTTGAATGCGTATGGCCTGAGGGATCGGGCAAGGCGGCTCGCCTGCTTCGTGACCTCTTGTCGTACGGCGTGGATGTGGCCGCGATCCAAGAGACTCACTTTGTTTGCGAAGTCGACTCGTGTGTGCTGTCTAGCGACTTTGTCGTTTATCTAGCATTACGGAAAGCCGGCGGGCCAGAGGTGTTTCTTTGCTGGTTAAGCGTACCTGGACGCGAGGGTTGACCTTGTCCATGTCGGTGCCGAGGGCCGGCTGATCGTGGCCGATATTGCGGCGAAAAGCAAGTCGTTCCGGCTGATTGCGGTTTATGCGCCCAATGTTCAAGGTGAGCGTGTCTCTTTCTTTCGGCTGTTGGAGCCCTTCATGGTGCATTCAACACGGCTAATCTTAGTTGGGGACTGGAATGCCATCCTAACCCCCAAAATGGGATAGAGGGAGGGGCGCTAGCGGGTGGAGGTGATCGGGGAAATGGCCAATCTTGTCGGCGATTTTGGTCTCGTCGACAGATACCGGGTCGATCATCCGGAAGGGAGCATGGACGTGGACGCGTAGTTGGCTTACCCGGGTATCTGCGTACCTGGATAGGATGTTAGTGAGAGAAGCCGACATAGACTTCTTAGAATGTCCAACGTTCCACTGGTTAGGCTACGGACCACAAACTCGCTTGTGCCCGTGTGGTGTTAGATTTTAGCCTAGGTTGGCTGGTTATTGGAAGTTCAATCAGTCCTTACCGGACAAGGGATTGTGACCAGCTGACAAAACTAGTTCAGCGGGCGTTAATTGGGCGAGTCATTGGGAGTAAGTGGTGGGTTAGTCTTAAGGACTCGAATAGGTCTTTCGCCACCAAATATAGCCAGCGGCTCAACCTAGATAAGGCTGCGGAGGCAAAGACACTTAGAGCTAATTTCGCCTGGGCGGAGGCTGGTGGGGATTCCCTAGAAATAGCCTTAGCCAGGGAGGCCCTGGAGCGTTCGACTAGAGGGCGCTACATGGGCCAGGTAATTAGGGCTAAGTTAAGCAAGATGTCTTCCGAAGCTGTGAAAATGGGCGCGGAACTGCGCAAGGAAGAAATTCGCCGAGCCGGCGACCGGTACATTCGAGAGGTACGCGACCCGGAGGGACATCTCCTTAGGTCGACCGACGACATGTGCGAGGCGTTCCGGCAGCATTTCGAACACCGATTTACCAAGGAGCCTGGTCTCCGTGACGAGGACTTTCGCAGCTATTTGGCTGACTTTCCCCGGCTTTTGCCGGCTGAAGCGGCTAGTTGCGAAGGGGAGATTACGGAGGACGAAATCTACGTGGCTTTGAAGAAGGTCGGCAGTGGCAAGTCGCCAGGTTTGGATGGTTTGCCCTATGAATTGTACTTGAGGATGTCGCACCTTTGTCCCGCTCTTGGCAGTCGTGTTCAACCACTGGTTTCGGCAGGGGTCCATCCCCGGTCGGATCACCAGGGGCGTGATCACGCTGTTGAGAAAAGGCAAGAAGGTTGGGAGGGAACTAGACGATTACAGGCCCATAACTCTGCTAAACACAGAGTTAAAGATTTTGGCCTAAAGATCCTGACGAATCGCTTGCAGCTAGTTGCCGAGTCTCTGTTGGAACCGGATCAGACTTGTTCTGTGAAGGGGAGAACAATTCAGAGCAACCTGCACTTGATTCGCACGATCATAGAGGGTGTAGAAGACGACGATGAGGCCGCGCTGATCAATTTAGATCAGTCCAAGGCATTTGATAGGATTGACCATGGCTACCTGGCTGCTGTCCTGCAGGCCGCCGGATTCAAACCCGACTTCAGCCGCTGGATTAGCCTTCTGTATCGCTCCCCCGGGCTGTGGTACAGGTGAACGGGAAGCTGTCGGGCGCTTTCGCGCTGTCTAGGTCGGTCCGACAGGGTTGTCCACTGTCTTCTCTCCTTTATGTCTTGGCGTTGGAGCCCCTCCTTCGCCGGCTGAGGGACGGGACTGGCAGTCCGGTCCTGCGTGGAATTGAAGTCCCTGGTGGAGCTCGAGCCAGGGTTTCCGCGTACGCCGATGACGTAACGACCTTTGTGTCCTCCCGCAGGGACATAGAGGCGGTACACCAGGCGCTTGTACGGTACGAGAAGGTGACAGGGGCCAGAATTAACTGCGACAAGTCATCCGGCTTGCGGTTAGGTGCCTGGAAGGGTGTTTCCCTCCCGGGGCCCTTCAGCTGGACGGACGGGCCGGTCAAGCTCCTCGGAGTTTGGTTCGGTCCGGACTTACAAGCTGGAGAAAAACTGGTCAGAAGTACTGGCAAAGGTCGGCGCGTCGGTCAAGATTTGGCGTCGACGGAGTCTCTCCGTGAAGGGCTTGGCGGAGGTGTGTAACACATACCTCTTTCCCATGATCCTTTACCGGCTGTCAGTGCTTCCCCTTTGTGACGATCATGAGAAGGAAGGCGCTCGAGCGTTTGCTATTCTCCTGTCTTTGGAGAGGACGCAAACACATGGTCGACAAAGGAGTCTGTTGCCTCCGTCCGTGTCAAGGGGGTCTGGGGATGCCACACTTGAGGAGCCACGTGCTCGCTTCAAGGTTGGCATTCCTCAGGCGCGCGTTGGAGGAAGATCGGTTGCTTGCGGGGGTAGTGAGGGACATGTTCCCTTGCCTTACCATCACGCCCCCGACCCTATGGCTGACCGTCAGGCCTTGGGTGCGACCGGGTAAATTCCTGCTCGAATGTCTGGCGGCTTTACAGGCCATTCCACGGTCAGTGACCTTTCACAGCCTAGGAAAATCTTCTATCGGGGATTAGTGGAGGGCGCCGTGAAGGATAAGCTGTGGAGTAAGCTCGGCATGTCGAGAGTGGGTACCGCTCTCATTGGTCTTGGGCGCCAGGTGCAGATTGGCTCAGCAACTCTGAGTTTTCTCTGACCTGGCGATTGGCTCGGAATGGTTTGTCTCTCAATGACAAGCGTTTCGCAATGGGCCTGGCGGATTTGCCAGATTGTGAACGTTGCAACCTTGGAATTAAGGAGACGTCTGCGCACGCCTTCTTCCATTGTTCGCGCGTTCGCCCGTTGTGGGCGCGTGTCGGCGAGTTGACTGCTCGTATCGCGCCGCGGGAGCTCGTGCTCATTGATCGCGCATACGCTGTGGACAATGTGTTGCCCCCGTACTCTGGAGTGAAGCGGATGGTGTTTCTGACGCTGCTGGCTTCGGCTAGAATGGTGATATGGACGACGCGACTGGAGGAAGTCTTGCGGGGCGGTCGTCTTTCGGATCAGGATCTAATCCGATATTTTGAGCACCAGCTCAAAATGAAGATTAGAACTGAACGGAAACGGCTGCACCCGACAGACTTTGGCGAAAGGTGGATACATGCAGCGAGCCTGGTTCGTGTGACCGGGGCTAGCCTTGATTTTCTTTTTAGATCTGCTAATCACATCGGGGGGGATTCCTTTGGAACCCTTCCCGTGGTTAAGGTAGAAATTCTTTTGTGTACCTAGTTAATGTGAGTGTATGGTTTGTCCTAGCCTGTTCCCGGCTCCAACGCTTTTGTTATGATCCAGTTCGAGATCCCCTTTGTCCAGCGTTATTTTGTCCCGTTATACTCTCGGCTGGGTCAGCCTTATATATTCTCCAGTCCAATTTATTTTTAACCTGCTTCTCCATTCCCCTGTAGAAAGAGAGCTACTTGATTTTGCCTTTTAAGGCAGAATACAGTGGCCTCTTTAATTATGAGGGTGTGTTTGGGTCTTACTAACACTGTGTATATGTTTTCATTTGACATTGTTTTTGTTTTGGGGATTTTTTGTTTCTTCATACCCCCTTCCCATCATGTCATTTCATGCACAAATTTTTAAATCTATTTTTGTATTATATTTTGTATATAGTCACAAATTTTTATGTACATTTGGGGCGTTTTGTAGGTCCCTGGTATGGTTTTTGCGGTATTTTGGTGTACGATATGTATGAGTGTTGATGGACAAATTCTTATGGTGATTGAGAAAATTGTAACGTATGTATGGGTCGTGAATCTGATTAGCTAGGTATAAGATAGAGTACTGAAGACCACCCCAAGTTTTGTTCCCCCTCCCATTTTTCGGCCTTGTGCCATAATCTTTGTAATAAAAGATAAATAAAACTAGTCATTTCCTCCCAATCTTGTGTTGTGTGGTAAATGGCAGAGGATCAAAGTGTAGTATCTGTTCCTGAGTGATACTTACTATTGCTTTGTTTCCTGGACAATTGTGTTCCAGCCTAAGTTCATTGCTCAGGCCCGCGCAAAAGTAGCGGTAAAACGCGAAACGCCGGAAGACAAGCGTCCGTGGTTCGGCCTCTTGGGAGGCATGGCCTCGGAAGGGCCTGGGGAAGTAGTTCCTCCCACCATGGCGTCGGTGGGAGGAAAGGAGGGTGACTGGCAGCTACCGCCACGGGAGTCACCCTCCGTAGCGTCCGTAGCAGCAGCAGCATCCCCCAAACCATCGACCTCGGGGTGGACAGGGGGAAAGATCGTCATGAAAAACGAAGAATTCTACGAGGAAATGAAAGGAAAATATGCGCAGTATATTAAGGGAACGGAGCTAGTCTCAGTTCCGGAACAACTAGCGCAAATTGAAGTGCGTATTATTACGCTTATAACAAAAGACATAAAAACTCACAAGTTGGTGGGAGTAACCAGAGAAGTTTTTGAGGAGGCGTTATCAGCTCTGAAACTAAATGCTAGGGCCGTGGCGAGGAAGAGCAATGCCATGTGGGACGTCCTGCTGGCTTCAGCGGACGAAGCCAAAAGACTAATTGGGGTAGTTCTGGAGACAAAAACGCTCCAACTCCACACTGAGTATATGGGGACCAAAAAAATCAAGGTTACCCTGCATGGCGTCCCCATGGACATTGCGGAGGACCACATAGGTGCCTTTTTCGCCCATTATGGAAAGGTGGCCTGTGTTTCCTCGCTGCGGTCCAAAGCAGGTATCTTAACAGGCGACATGACCCTGCAGGTGACTATAACGAAGGAAAACATTCCCAAAATTCCTAACATCCTCACCTGCAGGGGTCGCGTAATATTCATAATTGTTGAAGGAAGAAAACCGTGCTGTTGGGTCTGCGGGGCGGCGGAACATGTAGCAAAAACCTGCCCCACCAAGAATCCTGCCCCAAAGGCCCAACCAGCCAAGCAGCCACAGCAGGAGCAAGGCAAACCAAAGACGGCAACACCAAAGACGGCATCACCAGCACCGGCTCCAGCTGCCAACAAGGACGGCGAGTGGCAGGTGGTAGGCAGGAAGAAGAATAAGACACCATCCCCGACGAAGGTGCCGCCACCTGCCAAAACGCCGGCTAAGAAGAAGGAGACCCCGGTGAAAGAAACCCCGGTGAAGAGGTCTCCAGTCCAACAGGAAAGGGGTTCCCAAAAGGAAAAGAGCCCCTCGCCTAATATGGAGATGGAGGTGGAAAGGGCAGCGTCTCTCAAACGTGGGAGAGACGAGGAAGCGGAGGAAGAACGCGACAGCCCAAAGTCTCAGCGGAGAAGCAGGAGCAGAGAGAGAAAAGTGCACAAAGAGAAATGCTCGTCTCTACCGGTGTCCCCCGTGAGAAAGACTTATGCGGACAAGGCAAGAAGCCTTCCCGCTTCCCCGCTTAAAGCTTCCCAGTCCCCAGTTTTTAAACTGACCCCCTTGGCAAAAGCTAGTGCCATAACTCCTACTCCCTCCCCTTCTCCTACTCCCACTCCCTCTCGGGCTAAGAAAAAAAATGCCCTCCCGCGTGGGGATGCCCTGATGAAGGTTCCAGAAAATATTTCGGAGGAGTGGTCTTCCCAGCGACGAAGGCTACTGAAGCCTCTTTTAAAATTGACCTCTGTGAAGGGTCTCTCTACGGAAGACCCGAGGAACTTTGCCCAGGCCCCAGGTGTCATCACCCTGGTTAGGAATACCGGGGGAACCTGAGGGTCTGGGACCACATCGCAGAGGTCCAGAAGCATTATACCAATTTAAATATGGTCAAAGAACATTCACCAGAGCTAAGAAAAATGGCTAAAAATTGTTCGGGGAGGTTCCCATTTTACTCCACCCCTGCTTATATAGGGTGGTAAAACTTATATATCCAACGGACGTCGGCGGTATTGTCCTAGACGGACGAATTACGTCCGATATAGGTACAGGGTCCCTAGGACAGTCCGTCGGGGTCCCAGCCACCAGAGATTTTTTCCCCGTATGTGATTAGAGCCGTTGTTGCATGTTTTTTCTGTTTCTCTTTTTTCAGGCCTAAGAAATGTCTATCAAGATAGCCAGTTTGAATGCGTATGGCCTGAGGGATCGGGGCAAGGCGGCTCGCCTGCTTCGTGACCTCTTGTCGTACGGCGTGGATGTGGCCGCGATCCAAGAGACTCACTTTGTTTGCGAAGTCGACTCGTGTGTGCTGTCTAGCGACTTTGTCGTTTATTCAGCATATGGAGCCGGCGGGCCAGAGGTGTTTCTTTGCTGGTTAAGCGTACCCTGGACGCGAGGGTTGACCTTGTCCATGTCGGTGCCGAGGGCCGGCTGATCGTGGCCGATATTGCAGTGAAAAGCAAGTCGTTCCGGCTGATTGCGGTTTATGCGCCCAATGTTCAAGGTGAGCGTGTCTCTTTCTTTCGGCTGTTGGAGCCCTTCATGGTGCATTCAACACGGCTAATCTTAGTTGGGGACTGGAATGCCATCCTAACCCCCAAATGGGATAGAGGGAGGGGCGCTAGCGGGTGGAGTGGTGATCGTAGCCTGGTCAATCTTGTCGGCGATTTTGGTCTCGTCGATAGATACCGGGTCGATCATCCGGAAGGGAGCATGTGGACGTGGACGCGTAGTTGGCCCCTACCCGGGTATCAGCGTACCTGGATAGGGTGTTAGTGAGAGAAGCCGACATAGACTTCTTAGAATGTCCAACGTTCCACTGGTTAGGCTACACGGACCACAAACTCGTTTGTGCCCGTGTGGTGTTAGATTTTAGGCCTAGGTTAGCTGGTTATTGGAAGTTCAACCAGTCCTTACTGGACAGGCGGGACTTTCGTGACCAGCTGACAAAACTAGTTCAGCGGGCGTTAATTGGGCGAGTCATTGGGAGTAAGTGGTGGGTTAGTCTTAAGGACTCCATTAGGTCTTTCGCCACCAAATATAGCCAACGGCTCAACCTAGATAAGGCTGCGGAGGCAAAGACACTTAGAGCTAATTTCGCCCGGGCGGAGGCTGGTGGGGATTCCCCTTAGAAATAGCCTTAGCCAGGGAGGCCCTGGAGCGTTCGACTAGCGGGGCGTCAACATGGGCCAGGTAATTAGGGCTAAGTTAAGCAAGATGTCTTCCGAAGCTGTGAAAATGGGCGCGGAACTGCGCAAGGAAGAAATTCGCCAAGCCGGCGACCGGTACATTCGAGAGGTACGCGACCCGGAGGGTCATCTCCTTAGGTCGACCGACGACATGTGCGAGGCGTTCCGGCAGCATTTCGAACACCGATTTACCAAGGAGCCTGGTCTCCGTGACGAGGACTTTCGCAGCTATTTGGCTGACTTTCTCGGCTTTTGCCGGCTGAAGCGGCTAGTTGCGAAGGGGAGATTACGGAGGACGAAATCTACGTGGCTTTGAAGAAGGTCGGCAGTGGCAAGTCGCCAGGTTTGGATGGTTTGCCCTATGAATTGTGGCCCCTTGAGGATGTCGCACCTTTTTGTCCTGCTTCTGGCTGTCGTGTTCAACCACTGGTTTCGGCAGGGTGTCCATCCCCGGTCGGATCACCAGGGGCGTGATCACGCTGTTAAGAAAAGGCAAGAAGGTTGAGAGTGAACTAGATGATTACAGGCCCATAACTCTGCTAAACACAGAGTTAAAGATTTTGGCCAAGATCCTGACGAATCGCTTGCAGCTAGTTGCCGAGTCTCTGTTGGAACCGGATCAGACTTGTTCTGTGAAGGGGAGAACAATTCAGAGCAACCTGCACTCGGATTCGCACGATCATAGAGGGTGTAGAAGACGACGATGTAGGCCGCGCTGATCAATTTAGATCAGTCCAAGGCATTTGATAGGATTGACCATGGCTACCTGGCTGCTGTCCTGCAGGCTGCCGGATTCAAACCCGACTTCAGCCGCTGGATTAGCCTCTTGGTATCGCTCCCCCCAGGCTGTGGTACAGGTGAACGGGAAGCTGTCGGGCGCTTTCGCGCTGTCTAGGTCGGTCCGACAGGGTTGTCCACTGTCTTCTCCTTTATGTCTTGGCGTTGGAGCTCCTCCTTCGCCGGCTAAGGGACGAGACTGGCAGTCCGGTCCTGCGTGGAATTGAAGTCCCTGGCGGAGCTCGAGCCAGGGTTTCTGCGTACGCCGATGACGTAACGACTCGTGTCCTCCCGCAGGGACATAGAGGCGGTACACCAGGCGCTTGTACGGTACGAGAAGGTGACAGGGGCCAGAATTAACTGCGACAAGTCATCCGGCTTGCGGTTAGGTGCCCGGAAGGGAGTTTCCCTCCTTGGGCCCTTCAGCTGGACGGAACGGGCTGGCCAAGCTCCTCGGAGTTTGGTTCGGTCCGACCAGCTGGAGAAAACTGGTCAGAAGTACTGGCAAAGGTCGGCGCGTCGGTCAAGATTTGGCGTCGACGGGGTCTCTCCGTGAAGGGCTTGGTGGAGGTGTGTAACACATACCTTCTTTTCCCATGATCCTTTACCGGCTGTCAGTACTTCCCTTGTGACGATCATGAGAAGAAGCTCTCGAGCGTTTGCTATTCTCCTGTCTTTGGAGGACGCAAACACATGGTCGACAAAGGAGTTCAAGTTGCCTCCGTCCGTGTCAAGGGGGTTCGGGATGCCACACTTGAGGAGCCACGTGCTCGCTTCAAGGTTGGCATTCCTCAGGCGCGCGTTGGAGGAAGATCGGTTGCTTGCGGGGGTAGTGAGGGACATGTTCCCTTGCCTTACCATCACGCCCCCGACCCTATGGCTGACCGCCTTGGGTGCGACCGAAATTCCTGCTCGAATGTCTGGCGGCTTTACAGGCCATTCCACGGTCCAGTGACCTTTCACAGCCTAGGAAAATCTTCTATCGGGGATTAGTGGAGGGCGCCGGTTGATAAGCTGTGGAGTAAGCTCGGTATATCGAGAGTGGAGTACCGCTCTCATTGGTCTTGGGCGCCAGGTGCAGATTGGCTCAGCAACTCTGAGTTTTCTCTGACCTGGCGATTGGCTCGGAATGGTTTGTCTCTCAATGACAAGCGTTTCGCAATGGGCCTGGCGGATTTGCCAGATTGTGAACGTTGCAACCTTGGAATTAAGGAGACGTCTGCGCACGCCTTCTTCCATTGTTCGCGCGTTCGCCCGTTGTGTGCGCGTGTCGGCGAGTTGACTGCTCGTATCGCGCCGCGGGAGCTCGTGCTCATTGATCGCGCATACGCTGTGGACAATGTGTTGCCCCCGTACTCTGGAGTGAAGCGGATGGTGTTTCTGACGCTGCTGGCTTCGGCTAGAATGGTGATATGGACGACGCGACTGGAGGAAGTCTTGCGGGGCGGTCGTCTTTCGGATCAGGATCTAATCCGATATTTTGAGCACCAGCTCAAAATGAAGATTAGAACTGAACGGAAACGGCTGCACCCGACAGACTTTGGCGAAAGGTGGATACATGCAGCGAGCCTGGTTCGTGTGACCGGGGCTAGCCTTGATTTTCTTTTTTAGATCTGCTAATCACATCGGGGGGGATTCCTTTGGAACCCTTCCCGTGGTTAAGGTAGAAATTCTTTTGTGTACCTAGTTAATGTGAGTGTATGGGTTGTCCTAGCCTGTTCCCGGCTCCAACGCTTTTGTTATGATCCAGTTCGAGATCCCCTTTGTCCTTTGTTATTTTGTCCCGTTTCATTCTCGGCTGGGTCAGCCTTATATATTCTCCAGTCCAATTTATTTTTGTTCCCTGCTGCTCCATTCCCCTTAGAAAGAGTGCTTCTTGATTTTGTCTTTTAAGACAGAATACAGCGGCCTCTTTAATTATGTGGGTGTGTTTGGGTCTTACTAACACCATGTATATGATGTTCATTTGAAATTGTTTTTTAGTTTGGATTTTGTTTCTTCATTCCCCTTCCCATCATGTCATTTCATGCACAAATTTTTAAATCTATTTTTGTATTATATTTGTCACAAATTTTTATGTACATTTGGGGCGTTTTGTGGAGGTCCCTGGTATGGTTTTTGCGGTATTTTGGTGTACGATATGTATGAGTGTTGATGGACAAATTCTTATGGTGATTGAGAAAATTGTAACGTATGTATGGGTCGTGAATCCGATTAGCTAGGTATAAGATAGAGTACTGAAGACCACCCCAAGTTTGTTCCCCCTCCCATTTTTCGGCCTTGTGCCATAATCTTTGTAATAAAAGATAAATAAAACTAGTCATTTCCTCCCAATCTTGTGTTGTGTGGTAAATGGCAGAGGATCAAAGTGTGTATCTGTTCCTGAGTGATACTTACTATTGCTTTGTTCCTGGACAATTGTGTTCCAGCCTAAGTTTATTGCTCAGGCCCGCGCAAAAGTAGCGGTAAAACGCGAAACGCCGGAAGACAAGCGTCCGTGGTTCGGCCTCTTGGGAGGCATGGCCTCGGAAGGGCCTGGGGAAGTAGTTCCTCCCACCATGGCGTCGGTGGGAGGAAAGGAGGTGACTGGCAGCTACCGCCACGGGAGTCACCCTCCGTAGCGTCCAGTAGCAGCAGCAGCATCCCCCAAACCATCGACCTCGGGGTGGACTGGGGGAAAGATCGTCATGAAAAACAAGAAAGAATTCTACGAGGAAATGAAAGGAAAATATACGCAGTATATTAAGGGAACTGAGCTAGTCTCAGTTCCGGAACAACTAGCGCAAATTGAAGTGCGTATTATTACGCTTATAACAAAAGACATAAAAACTCACAAGTTGGTGGGAGTTAACCAGAGAAGTTTTTGAGGAGGCGTTATCAGCTCTGAAACTAAATGCTAGGGCCGTGGCGAGGAAGAGCAATGCCATGTGGGACGTCCTGCTGGCTTCAGCGGACGAAGCCAAAAGACTAATTGGGGTAGTTCTGGAGACAAAAACGCTCCAACTCCACACTGAGTATATGGGGACCAAAAAAATCAAGGTTACCCGCATGGCGTCCCCTCATGGACATTGCGGAGGACCACATAGGTGCCTTTTTCGCCCATTATGGAAAGGTGGCCTGTGTTTCCTCGCTGCGGTCCAGAGCAGGTATCTTAACAGGCGACATGACCCTGCAGGTGACTATAACGAAGGAAAACATTCCCAAAATTCCTAACATCCTCACCTGCAGGGGTCGCGTAATATTCATAATTGTTGAAGGAAGAAAACCGTGCTGTTGGGTCTGCGGGGCGGCGGAACATGTAGCAAAAACCTGCCCCACCAAGAATCCTGCCCCAAAGGCCCAACCAGCCAAGCAGCCACAGCAGGAGCAAGGCAAACCAAAGACGGCAACACCAAAGACGGCATCACCAGCACCGGCTCCAGCCTGCCAACAAGGACGGCGAGTGGCAGGTGGTAGGCAGGAAGAAGAATAAGACACCATCCCCGGCAAGAAGGTGCCGCCACCTGCCAAAACGCCGGCTAAGATGAAGGAGACCCCTCCCGGTGAAGGAGACCCCGGTGAAGAGGTCTCCAGTCCAACCGGAAAGGGGTTCCCAAAAGGAAAAGAGCCCCTCGCCTAGTATGGAGATGGAGGTGGAAAGGGCAGCGTCTCTCAAACGTGGGAGAGACGAGGAAGCGGAGGAAGAACGCGACAGCCCAAAGTCTCAGCGGAGAAGCAGGAGCAGAGAGAGAAAAGTGCACAAAGAGAAATGCTCGTCTCTACCGGTGTCCCCCGTGAGAAAGACTTATGCGGACAAGGCAAGAAGCCTTCCCGCTTCCCCGCTTAAAGCTTCCCAGTCCCCAGTTTTTAAACTGACCCCCTTGGCAAAAGCTAGTGCCGTAACTCCTACTCCCTCCCCTTCTCCTACTCCCACTCCCTCTCGGGCTAAGAAAAAAATGCCCTCCCCGCGTGGGGATGCCCTGATGAAGGTTCCAGAAAATATTTCGGAGGAGTGGTCTTCCCAGCGACGAAGGCTACTGAAGCCTCTTTTTAAAATTGACCTCTGTGAAGGGTCTCTACGGAAGACCCGAGGAACTTTGCCCAGGCCCCAGGTGTCATCACCCTGGTTAGGAATACCGGGGGGAACCTGAGGGTCTGGGACCACATCGCAGAGGTCCAGAAGCATTATACCAATTTAAATATGGTCAAAGAACATTCACCAGAGCTAAGAAAAAATGGCTAAAAATTGTTCGGGGAGGTTCCCCATTTTACTCCACCCCTGCTTATATAGGGTGGTAAAACTTATATATCCAACGGACGTCGGCGGTATTGTCCTAGACGGACGAATTACGTCCGTTATAGGTACAGGGTCCCTAGGACAGTCCGTCGGGGTCCCAGCCACCAGAGATTTTTTCCCCGTATGTGATTAGAGCCGTTGTTGCATGTTTTTCTTGTTTCTCTTTTCAGATCTAAGAAATGTCTATTAAGATAGCCAGTTTGAATGCGTATGGCCTGAGGGATCGGGGTAAGGCGGCTCGCCTGCTTCGTGACCTCTTGTCGTACGGCGTGGATGTGGCCGCGATCCAAGAGACTCACTTTGTTTGCGAAGTCGACTCGTGTGTGCTGTCTAGCGACTTTGTCGTTTATTCAGCATATGGGAGCCGGCGGGCCCCAGGTGTTTCTTTGCTGGTTAAGCGTACCCTGGACGCGAGGGTTGACCTTGTCCATGTCGGTGCCGAGGGCCGGCTGATCGTGGCCGATATTGCAGTGAAAAGCAAGTCGTTCCGGCTGATTGCGGTTTATGCGCCCAATGTTCAAGGTGAGCGTGTCTCTTTCTTTCGGCTGTTGGAGCCCTTCATGGTGCATTCAACACGGCTAATCTTAGTTGGGGACTGGAATGCCATCCTAACCCCCAAATGGGATAGAGGGAGGGGCGCTAGCGGGTGGAGTGGTGATCGTAGCCTGGTCAATCTTGTCGGCGATTTTGGTCTCGTCGATAGATACCGGGTCGATCATCCGGAAGGAGCATGTGGACGTGGACGCGTAGTTGGCCCTCTACCCGGGTATCAGCGTACCTGGATAGGGTGTTAGTGAGAGAAGCCGACATAGACTTCTTAGAATGTCCAACGTTCCACTGGTTAGGCTACACGGATCACAAACTCGTTTGTGCCCGTGTGGTGTTAGATTTTAGGCCTAGGTTAGCTGGTTATTGGAAGTTCAACCAGTCCTTACTGGACAGGCGGGACTTTCGTGACCAGCTGACAAAACTAGTTCAGCGGGCGTTAATTGGGCGAGTCATTGGGAGTAAGTGGTGGGTTAGTCTTAAGGACTCCATTAGGTCTTTCGCCACCAAATATAGCCAACGGCTCAACCTAGATAAGGCTGCGGAGGCAAAGACACTTAGAGCTAATTTCGCCCGGGCGGAGGCTGGTGGGGATTCCCTAGAAATAGCCTTAGCCAGGGAGGCCCTGGAGCGTTCGACTAGCGGGCGCTACATGGGCCAGGTAATTAGGGCTAAGTTAAGCAAGATGTCTTCCGAAGCTGTGAAAATGGGCGCGGAACTGCGCAAGGAAGAAATTCGCCAAGCCGGCGACCGGTACATTCGAGAGGTACGCGACCCGGAGGGTCATCTCCTTAGGTCGACCGACGACATGTGCGAGGCGTTCCGGCAGCATTTCGAACACCGATTTACCAAGGAGCCTGGTCTCCGTGACGAGGACTTTCGCAGCTATTTGGCTGACTTTCCCCGGCTTTTGCCGGCTGAAGCGGCTAGCTGCGAAGGGGAGATTACGGAGGACGAAATCTACGTGGCTTTGAAGAAGGTCGGCAGTGGCAAGTCGCCAGGTTTGGATGGTTTGCCCTATGAATTGTACTTGAGGATGTCGCACCTTTTTGTCCCGCTCTTGGCTGTCGTGTTCAACCACTGGTTTCGGCAGGGGTCCATCCCCGGTCGGATCACCAGGGGCGTGATCACGCTGTTAAGAAAAGGCAAGAAGGTTGGGGAGGGGAACTAGATGATTACAGGCCCATAACTCTGCTAAACACAGAGTTAAAGATTTTGGCCAAGATCCTGACGAATCGCTTGCAGCTAGTTGCCGAGTCTCTGTTGGAACCGGATCAGACTTGTTCTGTGAAGGGGAGAACAATTCAGAGCAACCTGCACTTGATTCGCACGATCATAGAGGGTGTAGAAGACGACGATGAGGCCGCGCTGATCAATTTAGATCAGTCCAAGGCATTTGATAGGATTGACCATGGCTACCTGGCTGCTGTCCTGCAGGCCGCCGGATTCAAACCCGACTTCAGCCGCTGGATTAGCCTTCTGTATCGCTCCCCCCAGGCTGTGGTATAGGTGAACGGGAAGCTGTCGGGCGCTTTCGCGCTGTCTAGGTCGGTCCGACAGGGTTGTCCACTGTCTTCTCTCCTTTATGTCTTGGCGTTGGAGCCCCTCCTTCGCCGGCTAAGGGACAGACTGGCAGTCCGGTCCTGCGTGGAATTGAAGTCCCTGGCGGAGCTCGAGCCGGGATTTCTGCGTACGCCGATGACGTAACGACCTTTGTGTCCTCCCGCAGGGACATAGAGGCGGTACACCAGGCGCTTGTACGGTACGAGAAGGTGACAGGGGCCAGAATTAACTGCGACAAGTCATCCGGCTTGCGGTTAGGTGCCTGGAAGGGAGTTTCCCTCCCGGGGCCCTTCAGCTGGACGGACGGGCCGGTCAAGCTCCTCGGAGTTTGGTTCGGTCCGGACTTACAGCTGGAGAAAAACTGGTCAAGTACTGGCAAAGGTCGGCGCGTCGGTCAAGATTTGGCGTCGACGGGGTCTCTCCGTGAAGGGCTTGGCGGAGGTGTGTAACACATACCTCTTTCCCATGATCCTTTACCGGCTGTCAGTACTTCCCCTTGTGACGATCATGAGAAGGCGCTCGAGCGTTTGCTATTCTCCTGTCTTTGGAGAGGACGCAAACACATGGTCGACAAAGGAGTCTGTTGCCTCCGTCCGTGTCAAGGGGGGTCTGGGGATGCCACACTTGAGGAGCCACGTGCTCGCTTCAAGGTTGGCATTCCTCAGGCGCGCGTTGGAGGAAGATCGGTTGCTTGCGGGGGTAGTGAGGGACATGTTCCCTTGCCTTACCATCACGCCCCCGACCCTATGGCTGACCGTCAGGCCTTGGGTGCGACCGAAATTCCTGCTCGAATGTCTGGCGGCTTTACAGGCCATTCCACGGTCCAGTGACCTTTCACAGCCTAGGAAAATCTTCTATCGGGGATTAGTGGAGGGCGCCGTGAAGGATAAGCTGTGGAGTAAGCTCGGCATGTCGAGAGTGGAGTACCGCTCTCATTGGTCTTGGGCGCCAGGTGCAGATTGGCTCAGCAACTCTGAGTTTTCTCTGACCTGGCGATTGGCTCGGAATGGTTTGTCTCTCAATGACAAGCGTTTCGCAATGGGCCTGGCGGATTTGCCAGATTGTGAACGTTGCAACCTTGGAATTAAGGAGACGTCTGCGCACGCCTTCTTCCATTGTTCGCGCGTTCGCCCGTTGTGGGCGCGTGTCGGCGAGTTGACTGCTCGTATCGCGCCGCGGGAGCTCGTGCTCATTGATCGCGCATACGCTGTGGACAATGTGTTGCCCCCGTACTCTGGAGTGAAGCGGATGGTGTTTCTGACGCTGCTGGCTTCGGCTAGAATGGTGATATGGACGACGCGACTGGAGGAAGTCTTGCGGGGCGGTCGTCTTTCGGATCAGGATCTAATCCGATATTTTGAGCACCAGCTCAAAATGAAGATTGAACTGAACGGAAACGGCTGCACCCGACAGACTTTGGCGAAAGGTGGATACATGCAGCGAGCCTGGTTCGTGTGACCGGGGCTAGCCTTGATTTTCTTTTTTAGATCTGCTAATCACATCGGGGGGATTCCTTTGGAACCCTTCCCGTGGTTAAGGTAGAAATTCTTTTGTGTACCTAGTTAATGTGAGTGTATGGGTTGTCCTAGCCTGTTCCCGGCTCCAACGCTTTTGTTATGATCCAGTTCGAGATCCCCTTTGTCCTTTGTTATTTTGTCCCGTTTCATTCTCGGCTGGGTCAGCCTTATATATTCTCCAGTCCAATTTATTTTTGTTCCCTGCTGCTCCATTCCCCTTAGAAAGAGTGCTTCTTGATTTTGTCTTTTAAGACAGAATACAGCGGCCTCTTTAATTATGTGGGTGTGTTTGGGTCTTACTAACACCATGTATATGATGTTCATTTGAAATTGTTTTTAGTTTGGGGATTTTTGTTTCTTCATTCCCCCTTCCCATCATGTCATTTCATGCACAAATTTTTAAATCTATTTTTGTATTATATTTGTCACAAATTTTTATGTACATTTGGGGCGTTTTGTAGGTCCCTGGTATGGTTTTTGCGGTATTTTGGTGTACGATATGTATGAGTGTTGATGGACAAATTCTTATGGTGATTGAGAAAATTGTAACGTATGTATGGGTCGTGAATCCGATTAGCTAGGTATAAGATAGAGTACTGAAGACCACCCCAAGTTTTGTTCCCCCTCCCATTTTTCGGCCTTGTGCCATAATCTTTGTAATAAAAGATAAATAAAACTAGTCATTTCCTCCCAATCTTGTGTTGTGTGGTAAATGGCAGAGGATCAAAGTGTAGTATCTGTTCCTGAGTGATACTTACTATTGCTTTGTTTCCTGGACAATTGTGTTCCAGCCTAAGTTCATTGCTCAGGCCCGCGCAAAAGTAGCGGTAAAACGCGAAACGCCGGAAGACAAGCGTCCGTGGTTCGGCCTCTTGGGAGGCATGGCCTCGGAAGGGCCTGGGGAAGTAGTTCCTCCCACCATGGCGTCGGTGGGAGGAAAGGAGGGTGACTGGCAGCTACCGCCACGGGAGTCACCCTCCGTAGCGTCCGTAGCAGCAGCAGCATCCCCCAAACCATCGACCTCGGGGTGGACAGGGGGAAAGATCGTCATGAAAAACGAAGAATTCTACGAGGAAATGAAAGGAAAATATGCGCAGTATATTAAGGGAACTGAGCTAGTCTCAGTTCCGGAACAACTAGCGCAAATTGAAGTGCGTATTATTACGCTTATAACAAAAGACATAAAAACTCACAAGTTGGTGGGAGTAACCAGAGAAGTTTTTGAGGAGGCGTTATCAGCTCTGAAACTAAATGCTAGGGCCGTGGCGAGGAAGAGCAATGCCATGTGGGACGTCCTGCTGGCTTCAGCGGACGAAGCCAAAAAGACTAATTGGGGTAGTTCTGGAGACAAAAACGCTCCAACTCCACACTGAGTATATGGGGACCAAAAAAATCAAGGTTACCCTGCATGGCGTCCCCATGGACATTGCGGAGGACCACATAGGTGCCTTTTTCGCCCATTATGGAAAGGTGGCCTGTGTTTCCTCGCTGCGGTCCAAAGCAGGTATCTTAACAGGCGACATGACCCTGCAGGTGACTATAACGAAGGAAAACATTCCCAAAATTCCTAACATCCTCACCTGCAGGGGTCGCGTAATATTCATAATTGTTGAAGGAAGAAAACCGTGCTGTTGGGTCTGCGGGGCGGCGGAACATGTAGCAAAAACCTGCCCCACCAAGAATCCTGCCCCAAAGGCCCAACCAGCCAAGCAGCAGCCGGAGGAGCAAGGAAAACCTAAGACGGCATCACCAGCACCGGCTCCAGCTACCAACAAGGACGGCGAGTGGCAGGTGGTAGGCAGGAAGAAGAATAAAACACCATCCCCGGCGAAGGTGCCGCCACCTGCCAAAACGCCGGCTAAGAAGAAGGAGACCCCGGTGAAAGAAACCCCGGTGAAGAGGTCTCCAGTCCAACAGGAAAGGGGTTCCCAAAAGGAAAAGAGCCCCTCGCCTAATATGGAGATGGAGGTGGAAAGGGCAGCGTCTCTCAAACGTGGGAGAGACGAGGAAGCGGAGGAAGAACACGACAGCCCGAAGTCGCGGCGGAGAAGCAGGAGCAGAGAGAAGAGTACATAAAGTGAAATGCTCGTCACTACCGGTGTCCCCCGTGAGAAAGACTTATGCGGACAAGGCAAGAAGCCTTCCCGCTTCCCCGCTTAAAGCTTCCCAGTCCCCAGTTTTTAAACTGACCCCCCTGGCTAAATCTAGCGCATCAACTCCCACTCCCTCCCCTTCTCCTACTCCCTCCCTCTAGGGCTAAGAAAAAAAATGCCTCCCCTCGCGGGGACGCCCTGATGAAAGTACAGGACAACATTTCAGAGGAGTGGTCTTCGCAGCGACGAAGGCTACTGAAGCCTCTTTTAAAATTGACCTCTGTGAAGGGTCTCTCTACGGAAGACCCGAGGAACTTTGCCCAGGCCCCGGGTGTCATCACCCTGGTAAGAAATACCGGGGGGAACCTGCGGGTCTGGGACCATATCGCAGAGGTCCAGAAGCATTATACCAATTTAAATATGGTCAAAGAACATTCACCACAGCTAAGAAAAATGGCTAAAAATTGTTCGGGGAGGTTCCCCGTATTACTCCACCCCTGCTTATATAGGGTGGTAAAATTAATTTATCCAACGGACGTCGGCGGTATTGTCCTAGACGGACGAATTACGTCCGATATAGGTACAGGGTCCCTAGGACAGTCCGTCGGGGTCCCAGCCACCAGAGATTTTTTCCCCGTATGTGATTAGAGCCGTTGTTGCATGTTTTTTCTGTTTCTCTTTTTCAGGCCTAAGAAATGTCTATCAAGATAGCCAGTTTGAATGCGTATGGCCTGAGGGATCGGGGCAAGGCGGCTCGCCTGCTTCGTGACCTCTTGTCGTACGGCGTGGATGTGGCCGCGATCCAAGAGACTCACTTTGTTTGCGAAGTCGACTCGTGTGTGCTTGTCTAGCGACTTTGTCGTTTATTCAGCATATGGGAGCCGGCGGGCCAGAGGTGTTTCTTTGCTGGTTAAGCGTACCCTGGACGCGAGGGTTGACCTTGTCCATGTCGGTGCCGAGGGCCGGCTGATCGTGGCCGATATTGCAGTGAAAAGCAAGTCGTTCCGGCTGATTGCGGTTTATGCGCCCAATGTTCAAGGTGAGCGTGTCTCTTTCTTTCGGCTGTTGGAGCCCTTCATGGTGCATTCAACACGGCTAATCTTAGTTGGGGACTGGAATGCCATCCTAACCCCCAAATGGGATAGAGGGAGGGGCGCTAGCGGGTGGAGTGGTGATCGTAGCCTGGTCAATCTGGTCGGCGATTTTGGTCTCGTCGACAGATACCGGGTCGATCATCCGGAAGGGAGCATGTGGACGTGGACGCGTAGTTGGCCTTCTACCCGGGTATCTGCGTACCTGGATAGGATGTTAGTGAGAGAAGCCGACATAGACTTCTTAGAATGTCCAACGTTCCACTGGTTAGGCTACACGGACCACAAACTCGTTTGTGCCCGTGTGGTGTTAGATTTTAGGCCTAGGTTGGCTGGTTATTGGAAGTTCAATCAGTCCTTACTGGACAGGCGGGACTTTCGTGACCAGCTGACAAAACTAGTTCAGCGGGCGTTAATTGGGCGAGTCATTGGGAGTAAGTGGTGGGTTAGTCTTAAGGACTCCATTAGGTCTTTCGCCACCAAATATAGCCAGCGGCTCAACCTAGATAAGGCTGCGGAGGCAAAGACACTTAGAGCTAATTTCTTGCCCAGGGCGGAGGCTGGTGGGGATTCCCTAGAAATAGCCTTAGCCAGGGAGGCCCTGGAGCGTTCGACTAGCGGGCGCTACATGGGCCAGGTAATTAGGGCTAAGTTAAGCAAGATGTCTTCCGAAGCTGTGAAAATGGGCGCGGAACTGCGCAAGGAAGAAATTCGCCGAGCCGGCGACCGGTACATTCGAGAGGTACGCGACCCGGAGGGACATCTCCTTAGGTCGACCGACGACATGTGCGAGGCGTTCCGGCAGCATTTCGAACACCGATTTACCAAGGAGCCTGGTCTCCGTGACGAGGACTTTCGCAGCTATTTGGCTGACTTTCCCCGGCTTTTGCCGGCTGAAGCGGCTAGCTGCGAAGGGGAGATTACGGAGGACGAAATCTACGTGGCTTTGAAGAAGGTCGGCAGTGGCAAGTCGCCAGGTTTGGATGGTTTGCCCTATGAATTGTACTTGAGGATGTCGCACCTTTTTGTCCCGCTCTTGGCTGTCGTGTTCAACCACTGGTTTCGGCAGGGGTCCATCCCCGGTCGGATCACCAGGGGCGTGATCACGCTGTTGAGAAAAGGCAAGAAGGTTGGGAGGGAACTAGACGATTACAGGCCCATAACTCTGCTAAACACAGAGTTAAAGATTTTGGCCAAGATCCTGACGAATCGCCTGCAGCTAGTTGCCGAGTCTCTGTTGGAACCGGATCAGACTTGTTCTGTGAAGGGGAGAACAATTCAGAGCAACCTGCACTTGATTCGCACGATCATAGAGGGTGTAGAAGACGACGATGAGGCCGCGCTGATCAATTTAGATCAGTCCAAGGCATTTGATAGGATTGACCATGGCTACCTGGCTGCTGTCCTGCAGGCCGCCGGATTCAAACCCGACTTCAGCCGCTGGATTAGCCTTCTGTATCGCTCCCCCCAGGCTGTGGTACAGGTGAACGGGAAGCTGTCGGGCGCTTTCGCGCTGTCTAGGTCGGTCCGACAGGGTTGTCCACTGTCTTCTCTCCTTTATGTCTTGGCGTTGGAGCCCCTCCTTCGCCGGCTAAGGGACGAGACTGGCAGTCCGGTCCTGCGTGGAATTGAAGTCCCTGGCGGAGCTCGAGCCAGGGTTTCTGCGTACGCCGATGACGTAACGACCTTTGTGTCCTCCCGCAGGGACATGAGGCGGTACACCAGGCGCTTGTACGGTACGAGAAGGTGACAGGGGCCAGAATTAACTGCGACAAGTCATCCGGCTTGCGGTTAGGTGCCTGAAGGGAGTTTCCCTCCCGGGGCCCTTCAGCTGGACGGACGGGCCGGTCAAGCTCCTCGGAGTTTGGTTCGGTCCGGACTTACAGCTGGAGAAAAACTGGTAAGAAGTACTGGCAAAGGTCGGCGCGTCGGCCAAATTTGGCGTCGACGGGGTCTCTCCGTGAAGGGCTTGGCGGAGGTGTGTAACACATACCTCTTTCCCATGATCCTTTACCGGCTGTCAGTACTTCCCCTTTGTGACGATCATGAGAAGGCGCTCGAGCGTTTGCTATTCTCCTGTCTTTGGAGAGGACGCAAACACATGGTCGACAAAGGAGTCTGTTGCCTCCGTCCGTGTCAAGGGGGTCTGGGGATGCCACACTTGAGGAGCCACGTGCTCGCTTCAAGGTTGGCATTCCTCAGGCGCGCGTTAGAGGAAGATCGGTTGCTTGCGGGGGTAGTGAGGGACATGTTCCCTTGCCTTACCATCACGCCCCCGACCCTATGGCTGACCGTCAGGCCTTGGGTGCGACCGAAATTCCTCCTCGAATGTCTGGCGGCTTTACAGGCCATTCCACGGTCCAGTGACCTTTCACAGCCTAGGAAAATCTTCTATCGGGGATTAGTGGAGGGCGCCGTGAAGGATAAGCTGTGGAGTAAGCTCGGCATGTCGAGAGTGGAGTACCGCTCTCATTGGTCTTGGGCGCCAGGTGCAGATTGGCTCAGCAACTCTGAGTTTTCTCTGACCTGGCGATTGGCTCGGAATGGTTTGTCTCTCAATGACAAGCGTTTCGCAATGGGCCTGGCGGATTTGCCAGATTGTGAACGTTGCAACCTTGGAATTAAGGAGACGTCTGCGCACGCCTTCTTCCATTGTTCGCGCGTTCGCCCGTTGTGGGCGCGTGTCGGCGAGTTGACTGCTCGTATCGCGCCGCGGGAGCTCGTGCTCATTGATCGCGCATACGCTGTGGACAATGTGTTGCCCCCGTACTCTGGAGTGAAGCGGATGGTGTTTCTGACGCTGCTAGCCTCGGCTAGAATGGTGATATGGACGACGCGACTGGAGGAAGTCTTGCGGGGCGGTCGTCTTTCGGATCAGGATCTAATCCGATATTTTGAGCACCAGCTCAAAATGAAGATTAGAACTGAACGGAAACGGCTGCACCCGACAGACTTTTGCGAAAGGTGGATACATGCAGCGAGCCTGGTTCGTGTGACCGGGGCTAGCCTTGATTTTCTTTTTAGATCTGCTAATCACATCGGGGGGGATTCCTTTGGAACCCTTCCCGTGGTTAAGGTAGATATTCTTTTGTGTACCTAGTTAATGTGAGTGTATGGGTTGTCCTAGCCTGTTCCCGGCTCCATTACTTTTGTTATGATCCAGTTCGAGATTCCCTTTGTCCGTCGTTATTTTGTCCCGTTTTACTCTCGGCTGGGTCAGCCTTATATATTCCCCAGTCCAATTTATTTTTAACCTGCTTCTCCATTCCCCTTTAGAAAGAGAGCTACTTGATTTTGCCTTTTAAGGCAGAATACAGTGGCCTCTTTAATTATGAGGTGTGTTTGGGTCTTACTAACACTATGTATACGTTTTCATTTGACATTGTTTTTGTTTTGGGGATTTTTTGTTTCTTCATACCCCCTTCCCATCATGTCATTTCATGTATAAATTTTTAAATCTATTTTTGTATTATATTTGTAAATAGTCACAAATTTTTATGTACATTTGGGGCGTTTTGTAGGTCCCTGGTATGGTTTTTGCGGTATTTTGGTGTACGTTATGTATGAGTGTTGATGGACAAATTCTTATGGTGATTGAGAAAATTGTAACGTATGTATGGGTCGTGAATCCGATTAGCTAGGTATAAGATAGAGTACTGAAGACCACCCCAAGTTTTGTTCCCCCTCCCATTTTTCGGCCTTGTGCCATAATCTTTGTAATAAAAGATAAATAAAACTAGTCATTTCCTCCCAATCTTGTGTTGTGTGGTAAATGGCAGAGGATCAAAGTGTAGTATCTGTTCCTGAGTGATACTTACTATTGCTTTGTTTCCTGGACAATTGTGTTCCAGCCTAAGTTCATTGCTCAGGCCCGCGCAAAAGTAGCGGTAAAACGCGAAACGCCGGAAGACAAGCGTCCGTGGTTCGGCCTCTTGGGAGGCATGGCCTCGGAAGGGCCTGGGGAAGTAGTTCCTCCCACCACGGCCTCGGTGGGAGGAAAGGAGGGGGATTGGGCATTGCCGCCGCGGATTAATCCCCCTTCAGTTCCAGCAGCTGGTTTACCAGCATCAGTAACTGTGCTACCAGGACCGGGATCACCTAAACCCTCGACCTCTGGATGGACAGGGGGAAAGATGATAATGAAGGGAGAAGAGTTCTATGACGAAATGAAGGTCAAGTACGCTCAGTACATCAAAGGAACTGAGCTGGTCTCTGTTCCGGAAGAACTAGCTAAAATAGAAGTGCGTATTATTACGCTGATAACTAAAGACATCAAGTCCCATAAGATGGTAGGAGTAACCAGGGACGCATTCGAGGAGGCAATTGCAGCTCTGAAGTTGAATGCGAGGGCCGTGGCGAGGAAGAGCAATGCCATGTGGGACGTCCTGCTGGCTTCAGCAGAGGAAGCCAAAAGATTAATTGGGGTAGTCCTGGAGACTAAAACGCTCCAACTCCACACTGAGTACATGGGGACCAGGAAAATCAAGGTTACCCTGCATGGCGTCCCCATGGACATTGCGGAAGACAACATAGGTGCCTTTTTCGCCAATTATGGAAAGGTGGCCTGTGTTTCCTCGCTGCGGTCCAAGGCCGGAATTTTAACAGGCGACATGACCCTGCAGTTGACCATTTCGAAGGAAAATATCGAAAAAATTCCTAACATCCTCACCTGCAGGGGTCGCGTGATATTTATTATCGTAGAGGGCAGGAAGCCGTGCTGTTGGGTCTGCGGGGCGGCGGAACATGTAGCAAAGACCTGCCCCACCAAGAATCCTGCCCCAAAGGCCCAACCAGCCAAGCAACTACCGCAGGAGCAAGCCATAACAAAGACGGCTTCTCCAGCACCGGCTCCAGCTGCCAACAAGGACGGCGAGTGGCAGGTGGTAGGCAGGAAGAAGAATAAAACACCATCCCCGGCGAAGGTGCCGCCACCTGCCAAAACGCCGGCTAAGATGAAGGAGACCCCGGTGAAGGAGACCCCGGTGAAGAGGTCTCCAGTCCAACCGGAAAGGGGTTCCCAAAAGGAAAAGAGCCCCTCGCCTAGTATGGAGATGGAGGTGGAAAGGGCAGCGTCTCTCAAACGTGGGAGAGACGAGGAAGCGGAGGAAGAACGCGACAGCCCAAAGTCTCAGCGGAGAAGCAGGAGCAGAGAGAGAAAAGTGCACAAAGAGAAATGCTCGTCTCTACCGGTGTCCCCCGTGAGAAAGACTTATGCGGACAAGGCAAGAAGCCTTCCCGCTTCCCCGCTTAAAGCTTCCCAGTCCCCAGTTTTTAAACTGACCCCCTTGGCAAAAGCTAGTGCCATAACTCCTACTCCCTCCCCTTCTCCTACTCCCACTCCCTCTCGGGCTAAGAAAAAAAATGCCCTCCCGCGTGGGGATGCCCTGATGAAGGTTCCAGAAAATATTTCGGAGGAGTGGTCTTCCCAGCGACGAAGGCTACTGAAGCCTCTTTTAAAATTGACCTCTGTGAAGGGTCTCTCTACGGAAGACCCGAGGAACTTTGCCCAGGCCCCAGGTGTCATCACCCTGGTTAGGAATACCGGGGGGGAACCTGAGGGTCTGGGACCTCATCGCAGAGGTCCAGAAGCATTATACCAATTTAAATATGGTCAAAGAACATTCACCAGAGCTAAGAAAAATGGCTAAAAATTGTTCGGGGAGGTTCCCCGTATTACTCCACCCCTGCTTATATAGGGTGGTAAAATTAATTTATCCAACGGACGTCGGCGGTATTGTCCTAGACGGACGAATTACGTCCGATATAGGTACAGGGTCCCTAGGACAGTCCGTCGGGGTCCCAGCCACCAGAGATTTTTTCCCCGTATGTGATTAGAGCCGTTGTTGCATGTTTTCTGTTTCTCTTTTTCAGGCCTAAGAAATGTCTATCAAGATAGCCAGTTTGAATGCGTATGGCCTGAGGGATCGGGGTAAGGCGGCTCGCCTGCTTCGTGACCTCTTGTCGTACGGCGTGGATGTGGCCGCGATCCAAGAGACTCACTTTGTTTGCGATGTCGACTCGTGTGTGCTGTCTAGCGACTTTGTCGTTTATTCAGCATATGGGAGCCGGCGGGCCAGAGGTGTTTCTTTGCTGGTTAAGCGTACCCTGGACGCGAGGGTTGACCTTGTCCATGTCGGTGCCGAGGGCCGGCTGATCGTGGCCGATATTGCAGTGAAAAGCAAGTCGTTCCGGCTGATTGCGGTTTATGCGCCCAATGTTCAAGGTGAGCGTGTCTCTTTCTTTCGGCTGTTGGAGCCCTTCATGGTGCATTCAACACGGCTAATCTTAGTTGGGGACTGGAATGCCATCCTAACCCCCAAATGGGATAGAGGGAGGGGCGCTAGCGGGTGGAGTGGTGATCGTAGCCTGGTCAATCTGGTCGGCGATTTTGGTCTCGTCGACAGATACCGGGTCGATCATCCGGAAGGGAGCATGTGGACGTGGACGCGTAGTTGGCCCTCTACCCGGGTATCAGCGTACCTGGATAGGGTGTTAGTGAGAGAAGCCGACATAGACTTCTTAGAATGTCCAACGTTCCACTGGTTAGGCTACACGGACCACAAACTCGTTTGTGCCCGTGTGGTGTTAGATTTTAGGCCTAGGTTAGCTGGTTATTGGAAGTTCAACCAGTCCTTACTGGACAGGCGGGACTTTCGTGACCAGCTGACAAAACTAGTTCAGCGGGCGTTAATTGGGCGAGTCATTGGGAGTAAGTGGTGGGTTAGTCTTAAGGACTCCATTAGGTCTTTCGCCACCAAATATAGCCAACGGCTCAACCTAGATAAGGCTGCGGAGGCAAAGACACTTAGAGCTAATTTCGCCCGGGCGGAGGCTGGTGGGGATTCCCTAGAAATAGCCTTAGCCAGGGAGGCCCTGGAGCGTTCGACTAGCGGGCGCTACATGGGTCAGGTAATTAGGGCTAAGTTAAGCAAGATGTCTTCCGAAGCTGTGAAAATGGGCGCGGAACTGCGCAAGGAAGAAATTCGCCGAGCCGGCGACCGGTACATTCGAGAGGTACGCGACCCGGAGGGACATCTCCTTAGGTCGACCGACGACATGTGCGAGGCGTTCCGGCAGCATTTCGAACACCGATTTACCAAAGGAGCCTGGTCTCCGTGACGAGGACTTTCGCAGCTATTTGGCTGACTTTCCCCGGCTTTTGCCGGCTGAAGCGGCTAGCTGCGAAGGGGAGATTACGGAGGACGAAATCTACGTGGCTTTGAAGAAGGTCGGCAGTGGCAAGTCGCCAGGTTTGGATGGTTTGCCCTATGAATTGTACTTGAGGATGTCGCACCTTTTTGTCCCGCTCTTGGCTGTCGTGTTCAACCACTGGTTTCGGCAGGGGTCCATCCCCGGTCGGATCACCAGGGGCGTGATCACGCTGTTGAGAAAAAGGCAAGAAGGTTGGGAGGGAACTAGATGATTACAGGCCCATAACTCTGCTAAACACAGAGTTAAAGATTTTGGCCAAGATCCTGACGAATCGCTTGCAGCTAGTTGCCGAGTCTCTGTTGGAACCGGATCAGACTTGTTCTGTGAAGGGGAGAACAATTCAGAGCAACCTGCACTTGATTCGCACGATCATAGAGGGTGTAGAAGACGACGATGAGGCCGCGCTGATCAATTTAGATCAGTCCAAGGCATTTGATAGGATTGACCATGGCTACCTGGCTGCTGTCCTGCAGGCCGCCGGATTCAAACCCGACTTCAGCCGCTGGATTAGCCTTCTGTATCGCTCCCCCCAGGCTGTGGTACAGGTGAACGGGAAGCTGTCGGGCGCTTTCGCGCTGTCTAGGTCGGTCCGACAGGGTTGTCCACTGTCTTCTCTCCTTTATGTCTTGGCGTTGGAGCCCCTCCTTCGCCGGCTAAGGGACGAGACTGGCAGTCCGGTCCTGCGTGGAATTGAAGTCCCTGGCGGAGCTCGAGCCAGGGTTTCTGCGTACGCCGATGACGTAACGACCTTTGTGTCCTCCCGCAGGGACTAGAGCGGTACACCAGGCGCTTGTACAGGTACGAGAAGGTGACAGGGGCCAGAATTAACTGCGACAAGTCATCCGGCTTGCGGTTAGGTGCCTGGAAGGGAGTTTCCCTCCCGGGGCCCTTCAGCTGGACGGACGGGCCGGTCAAGCTCCTCGGAGTTTGGTTCGGTCCGGACTTACAGCTGGAGAAAAACTGGTCAGAAGTACTGGCAAAGGTCGGCGCGTCGGTCAAGATTTGGCGTCGACGGGGTCTCTCCGTGAAGGGCTTGGCGGAGGTGTGTAACACATACCTCTTTCCCATGATCCTTTACCGGCTGTCAGTACTTCCCTTGTGACGATCATGAGAAGGCGCTCGAGCGTTTGCTATTCTCCTGTCTTTGGAGAGGACGCAAACACATGGTCGACAAAGGAGTCTGTTGCCTCCGTCCGTGTCAAGGGGGTCTGGGGATGCCACACTTGAGGAGCCACGTGCTCGCTTCAAGGTTGGCATTCCTCAGGCGCGCGTTGGAGGAAGATCGGTTGCTTGCGGGGGTAGTGAGGGACATGTTCCCTTGCCTTACCATCACGCCCCCGACCCTATGGCTGACCGTCAGGCCTTGGGTGAGACCGAAATTCCTGCTCGAAGAATGTCTGGCGGCTTTACAGGCCATTCCACGGTCCAGTGACCTTTCACAGCCTAGGAAAATCTTCTATCGGGGATTAGTGGAGGGCGCCGTGAAGGATAAGCTGTGGAGTAAGCTCGGCATGTCGAGAGTCGGAGTACCGCTCTCATTGGTCTTGGGCGCCAGGTGCAGATTGGCTCAGCAACTCTGAGTTTTCTCTGACCTGGCGATTGGCTCGGAATGGTTTGTCTCTCAATGACAAGCGTTTCGCAATGGGCCTGGCGGATTTGCCAGATTGTGAACGTTGCAACCTTGGAATTAAGGAGACGTCTGCGCACGCCTTCTTCCATTGTTCGCGCGTTCGCCCGTTGTGGGCGCGTGTCGGCGAGTTGACTGCTCGTATCGCGCCGCGGGAGCTCGTGCTCATTGATCGCGCATACGCTGTGGACAATGTGTTGCCCCCGTACTCTGGAGTGAAGCGGATGGTGTTTCTGACGCTGCTGGCTTCGGCTAGAATGGTGATATGGACGACGCGACTGGAGGAAGTCTTGCGGGGCGGTCGTCTTTCGGATCAGGATCTAATCCGATATTTTGAGCACCAGCTCAAAATGAAGATTAGAACTGAACGGAAACGGCTGCACCCGACAGACTTTTGCGAAAGGTGGATACATGCAGCGAGCCTGGTTCGTGTGACCGGGGCTAGCCTTGATTTTCTTTTTTAGATCTGCTAATCACATCAGGGGGGGGGGATTCCTTTGGAACCCTTCCCGTGGTTAAGGTAGATATTCTTTTGTGTACCTAGTTAATGTGAGTGTATGGGTTGTCCTAGCCTGTTCCCGGCTCCAATGCTTTTGTTATGATCCAGTTCGAGATCCCCTTTGTCCTTCGTTTTTTTTTGTCCCGTTTCATTCTCGGCTGGGTCAGCCTTATATATTCTCCAGTCCAATTTATTTTGTACCTTACTTCTCCCATCCCCTTAGAAAGAGAGCTACTTGATTTTGTCTTTTAAGGCAGAATACAGTGGCCTCTTTAATTATGAGGGTGTGTTTGGGTCTTACTAACACTCTGTATATGATGTTCATTTGAAATTGTTTTTATTTTGGGGATTTTCTGTTTCTTCATACCCCTTCCCATCATGTCATTTCATGTATAAATTTTTAAAGTTATTTTTGTATTATATTTGTAAATAATCACAAATTTTTATGTACATTTGGGGCGTTTTGTAGGTCCCTGGTATGGTTTTTGCGGCATTTTGGTGTACGATATGTATGAGTGTTGATGGACAAATTCTTATGGTGATTGAGAAAATTGTAACGTATGTATGGGTCGTGAATCCGATTAGCTAGGTATAAGATAGAGTACTGAAGACCACCCCAAGTTTTGTTCCCCCTCCCATTTTTCGGCCTTGTGCCATAATCTTTGTAATATAAGATAAATAAAACTAGTCATTTCCTCCCAATCTTGTGTTGTGTGGTAAATGGCAGAGGATCAAAGTGTAGTATCTGTTCCTGAGTGATACTTACTATTGCTTTGTTTCCTGGACAATTGTGTTCCAGCCTAAGTTTATTGCTCAGGCCCGCGCAAAAGTAGCGGTAAAACGCGAAACGCCGGAAGACAAGCGTCCGTGGTTCGGCCTCTTGGGAGGCATGGCCTTGGAAGGGCCTGGGGAAGTAGTTCCTCCCACCACGGCCTCGGTGGGAGGAAAGGAGGGGGATTGGGCATTACCGCCGAGGATTAATCCCCCTTCAGTTCCAGCAGCTGGTTTACCAGCATCAGTAACTGTGCTACCAGGACCGGGATCACCTAAACCCTCGACCTCTGGATGGACAGGGGGAAAGATGATAATGAAGGGAGAAGAGTTCTATGACGAAATGAAGGTCAAGTACGCTCAGTACATTAAAGGAACTGAGCTGGTCTCTGTTCCGGAAGAACTAGCTAAAATAGAAGTGCGTATTATTACGCTGATAACTAAAGACATCAAGTCTCATAAGATGGTAGGAATAACTAGAGACGCATTTGAGGAGGCAATTGCAACTCTGAAGTTGAATGCTAGGGCCGTGGCGAGGAAGAGCAATGCCATGTGGGACGTCCTGCTGGCTTCAGCAGAGGAAGCCAAAAGATTAATTGGAGTTGTCCTGGAGACTAAAACGCTACAACTCCACACTGAATATATGGGGACCAGGAAGATCAAGGTTACCCTGCATGGCGTCCCCATGGACATTGCTGAAGACCACATAGGCGCCTTTTTCGCAAATTATGGAAGGGTGTCCTGTGTGTCCTCGCTACGGTCCAAGGCCGGAATCCTAACAGGCGACATGACCCTGCAGTTGACCATTTCGAAGGAAAATATCGAAAAAATTCCTAACATCCTCACCTGCAGGGGTCGCGTGATATTTATTATCGTAGAGGGCAGGAAGCCGTGCTGTTGGGTCTGCGGGGCGGCGGAACATGTAGCAAAGACCTGCCCCACCAAGAATCCTGCCCCAAAGGCCCAACCAGCCAAGCAACTACCGCAGGAGCAAGCAAAAGCAAAGACGGCATCACCAGCACCGGCTCCAGCTGCCAACAAGGACGGCGAGTGGCAGGTGGTAGGCAGGAAGAAGAATAAAACACCATCCCCGGCGAAGGTGCCGCCACCTGCCAAAACGCCGGCTAAGATGAAGGAGACCCCGGTGAAGGAGACCCCGGTGAAGAGGTCTCCAGTCCAACCGGAAAGGGGTTCCCAAAAGGAAAAGAGCCCTCGCCTAGTATGGAGATGGAGGTGGAAAGGGCAGCGTCTCTCAAACGTGGGAGAGACGAGGAAGCGGAGGAAGAACGCGACAGCCCAAAGTCTCAGCGGAGAAGCAGGAGCAGAGAGAGAAAAGTGCACAAAGAGAAATGCTCGTCTCTACCGGTGTCCCCCGTGAGAAAGACTTATGCGGACAAGGCAAGAAGCCTTCCCGCTTCCCCGCTTAAAGCTTCCCAGTCCCCAGTTTTTAAACTGACCCCCCTGGCTAAATCTAGCGCTTCAACTCCCACTCCCTCCCCTTCTCCTACTCCCCTCTCCCTCTAGGGCTAAGAAAAAAAAATGCCCTCCCTTGCGGGGACGCCCTGATGAAAGTACAGGACAACATTTCAGAGGAGTGGTCTTCGCAGCGACGAAGGCTACTGAAGCCTCTTTTAAAATTGACCTCTGTGAAGGGTCTCTCTACGGAAGACCCGAGGAACTTTGCCCAGGCCCCAGGTGTCATCACCCTGGTTAGGAATACCGGGGGGAACCTGCGGGTCTGGGACCACATCGCAGAGGTCCAGAAGCAGTATCCAAAACTTAACATGGTCAAAGAACAGTCACCTGAATTGAGGAAAATGGCTAAAAATTGTTCGGGGAGGTTCCCCGTATTACTCCACCCCTGCTTATATAGGGTGGTAAAATTAATTTATCCAACGGACGTCGGCGGTATTGTCCTAGACGGACGAATTACGTCCGATATAGGTACAGGGTCCCTAGGACAGTCCGTCGGGGTCCCAGCCACCAGAGATTTTTTCCCCGTATGTGATTAGAGCCGTTGTTGCATGTTTTTTCTGTTTCTCTTTTTTCAGGCCTAAGAAATGTCTATCAAGATAGCCAGTTTGAATGCGTATGGCCTGAGGGATCGGGGCAAGGCGGCTCGCCTGCTTCGTGACCTCTTGTCGTACGGCGTGGATGTGGCCGCGATCCAAGAGACTCACTTTGTTTGCGAAGTCGACTCGTGTGTGCTGTCTAGCGACTTTGTCGTTTATTCAGCATATGGGAGCCGGCGGGCCAGAGGTGTTTCTTTGCTGGTTAAGCGTACCCTGGACGCGAGGGTTGACCTTGTCCATGTCGGTGCCGAGGGCCGGCTGATCGTGGCCGATATTGCAGTGAAAAGCAAGTCGTTCCGGCTGATTGCGGTTTATGCGCCCAATGTTCAAGGTGAGCGTGTCTCTTTCTTTCGGCTGTTGGAGCCCTTCATGGTGCATTCAACACGGCTAATCTTAGTTGGGGACTGGAATGCCATCCTAACCCCCCAAATGGGATAGAGGGAGGGGCGCTAGCGGGTGGAGTGGTGATCGTAGCCTGGTCAATCTTGTCGGCGATTTTGGTCTCGTCGACAGATACCGGGTCGATCATCCGGAAGGGAGCATGTGGACGTGGACGCGTAGTTGGCCCTCTACCCGGGTATCAGCGTACCTGGATAGGGTGTTAGTGAGAGAAGCCGACATAGACTTCTTAGAATGTCCAACGTTCCACTGGTTAGGCTACACGGATCACAAACTCGTTTGTGCCCGTGTGGTGTTAGATTTTAGGCCTAGGTTGGCTGGTTATTGGAAGTTCAACCAGTCCTTACTGGACAGGCGGGACTTTCGTGACCAGCTGACAAAACTAGTTCAGCGGGCGTTAATTGGGCGAGTCATTGGGAGTAAGTGGTGGGTTAGTCTTAAGGACTCCATTAGGTCTTTCGCCACCAAATATAGCCAGCGGCTCAACCTAGATAAGGCTGCGGAGGCAAAGACACTTAGAGCTAATTTCGCCCGGGCGGAGGCTGGTGGGGATTCCCTAGAAATAGCCTTAGCCAGGGAGGCCCTGGAGCAAGTCGCCAGGTTTGGATGGTTTGCCCTATGAATTGTACTTGAGGATGTCGCACCTTTTTGTCCCGCTCTTGGCTGTCGTGTTCAACCACTGGTTTCGGCAGGGGTCCATCCCCGGTCGGATCACCAGGGGCGTGATCACGCTGTTGAAAAAAGGCAAGAAGGTTGGGAGGAACTAGACGATTACAGGCCCATAACTCTGCTAAACACAGAGTTAAAGATTTTGGCCAAGATCCTGACGAATCGCTTGCAGCTAGTTGCCGAGTCTCTGTTGGAACCGGATCAGACTTGTTCTGTGAAGGGGAGAACAATTCAGAGCAACCTGCACTTGATTCGCACGATCATAGAGGGTGTAGAAGACGACGATGAGGCCGCGCTGATCAATTTAGATCAGTCCAAGGCATTTGATAGGATTGACCATGGCTACCTGGCTGCTGTCCTGCAGGCCGCCGGATTCAAACCCGACTTCAGCCGCTGGATTAGCCTTCTGTATCGCTCCCCCCAGGCTGTGGTACAGGTGAACGGGAAGCTGTCGGGCGCTTTCGCGCTGTCTAGGTCGGTCCGACAGGGTTGTCCACTGTCTTCTCTCCTTTATGTCTTGGCGTTGGAGCCCCTCCTTCGCCGGCTGAGGGACGAGACTGGCAGTCCGGTCCTGCGTGGAATTGAAGTCCCTGGCGGAGCTCGAGCCAGGGTTTCTGCGTACGCCGATGACGTAACGACCTTTGTGTCCTCCCGCAGGGACATAGAGGCGGTACACCAGGCGCTTGTACGGTACGAGAAGGTGACAGGGGCCAGAATTAACTGCGACAAGTCATCCGGCTTGCGGTTAGGTGCCTGGAAGGGAGTTTCCCTCCCGGGGCCCTTCAGCTGGACGGACGGGCCGGTCAAGCTCCTCGGAGTTTGGTTCGGTCCGGACTTACAGCTGGAGAAAAACTGGTCAGAAGTACTGGCAAAGGTCGGCGCGTCGGTCAAGATTTGGCGTCGACGGGGTCTCTCCGTGAAGGGCTTGGCGGAGGTGTGTAACACATACCTCTTTCCCATGATCCTTTACCTGGCTGTCAGTACTTCCCCTTTGTGACGATCATGAGAAGGCGCTCGAGCGTTTGCTATTCTCCTGTCTGTGGAGAGGACGCAAACACATGGTCGACAAAGGAGTCTGTTGCCTCCGTCCGTGTCAAGGGGGTCTGGGGATGCCACACTTGAGGAGCCACGTGCTCGCTTCAAGGTTGGCATTCCTCAGGCGCGCGTTAGAGGAAGATCGGTTGCTTGCGGGGGTAGTGAGGGACATGTTCCCTTGCCTTACCATCACGCCCCCGACCCTATGGCTGACCGTCAGGCCTTGGGTGCGACCGAAATTCCTGCTCGAATGTCTGGCGGCTTTACAGGCCATTCCACGGTCCAGTGACCTTTCACAGCCTAGGAAAATCTTCTATCGGGGATTAGTGGAGGGCGCCGTGAAGGATAAGCTGTGGAGTAAGCTCGGCATGTCGAGAGTGGAGTACCGCTCTCATTGGTCTTGGGCGCCAGGTGCGGACTGGCTCAGCAACTCTGAGTTTTCTCTGACCTGGCGATTGGCTCGGAATGGTTTGTCTCTCAATGACAAGCGTTTCGCAATGGGCCTGGCGGATTTGCCAGATTGTGAACGTTGCAACCTTGGAATTAAGGAGACGTCTGCGCACGCCTTCTTCCATTGTTCGCGCGTTCGCCCGTTGTGGGCGCGTGTCGGCGAGTTGACTGCTCGTATCGCGCCGCGGGAGCTCGTGCTCATTGATCGCGCATACGCTGTGGACAATGTGTTGCCCCCGTACTCTGGAGTGAAGCGGATGGTGTTTCTGACGCTGCTAGCCTCGGCTAGAATGGTGATATGGACGACGCGACTGGAGGAAGTCTTGCGGGGCGGTCGTCTTTCGGATCAGGATCTAATCCGATATTTTGAGCACCAGCTCAAAATGAAGATTAGAACTGAACGGAAACGGCTGCACCCGACAGACTTTTGCGAAAGGTGGATACATGCAGCGAGCCTGGTTCGTGTGACCGGGGCTAGCCTTGATTTTCTTTTTTAGATCTGCTAATCACATCGGGGGGATTCCTTTGGAACCCTTCCCGTGGTTAAGGTAGATATTCTTTTGTGTACCTAGTTGATGTGAGTGTATGGGTTGTCCTAGCCTGTTCCCGGCTCCAATGCTTTTGTTATGATCCAGTTCGAGATCCCCTTTGTCCTTCGTTTTTTTTGTCCCGTTTCATTCTCGGCTGGGTCAGCCTTATATATTCTCCAGTCCAATTTATTTTGTACCTTACTTCTCCCATCCCCTTAGAAAGAGAGCTACTTGATTTTGTCTTTTAAGGCAGAATACAGTGGCCTCTTTAATTATGAGGGTGTGTTTGGGTCTTACTAACACTCTGTATATGATGTTCATTTGAAATTGTTTTTATTTTGGGGATTTTCTGTTTCTTCATACCCCTTCCCATCATGTCATTTCATGTATAAATTTTTTAAAGTTATTTTTGTATCATATTTGTAAATAATCACAAATTTTTATGTACATTTGGGGCGTTTTGTAGGTCCCTGGTATGGTTTTTGCGGCATTTTGGTGTACGATATGTATGAGTGTTGATGGACAAATTCTTATGGTGATTGAGAAAATTGTAACGTATGTATGGGTCGTGAATCCGATTAGCTAGGTATAAGATAGAGTACTGAAGACCACCCCAAGTTTTGTTCCCCCTCCCATTTTTCGGCCTTGTGCCATAATCTTTGTAATAAAAGATAAATAAAACTAGTCATTTCCTCCCAATCTTGTGTTGTGTGGTAAATGGCAGAGGATCAAAGTGTAGTATCTGTTCCTGAGTGATACTTACTATTGCTTTGTTTCCTGGACAATTGTGTTCCAGCCTAAGTTTATTGCTCAGGCCCGCGCAAAAGTAGCGGTAAAACGCGAAACGCCGGAAGACAAGCGTCCGTGGTTCGGCCTCTTGGGAGGCATGGCCTCGGAAGGGCCTGGGGAAGTAGTTCCTCCCACCACGGCCTCGGTGGGAGGAAAGGAGGGGGATTGGGCATTACCGCCGCGGATTAATCCCCCTTCAGTTCCAGCAGCTGGTTTACCAGCATCAGTAACTGTGCTACCAGGACCGGGATCACCTAAACCCTCGACCTCTGGATGGACAGGGGGAAAGATGATAATGAAGGGAGAAGAGTTCTATGACGAAATGAAGGTCAAGTACGCTCAGTACATTAAAGGAACTGAGCTGGTCTCTGTTCCGGAAGAACTAGCTAAAATAGAAGTGCGTATTATTACGCTGATAACTAAAGACATCAAGTCTCATAAGATGGTAGGAATAACTAGAGACGCATTTGAGGAGGCAATTGCAACTCTGAAGTTGAATGCTAGGGCCGTGGCGAGGAAGAGCAATGCCATGTGGGACGTCCTGCTGGCTTCAGCAGAGGAAGCCAAAAGATTAATTGGAGTTGTCCTGGAGACTAAAACGCTCAACTCCACACTGAATATATGGGGACCAGGAAGATCAAGGTTACCCTGCATGGCGTCCCCATGGACATTGCAGAGGACCACATAGGTGCCTTTTTCGCCAATTATGGAAAGGTGGCCTGTGTTTCCTCGCTGCGGTCCAAGGCCGGAATTTTAACAGGCGACATGACCCTGCAGTTGACCATTTCGAAGGAAAATATCGAAAAAATTCCTAACATCCTCACCTGCAGGGGTCGCGTGATATTTATTATTGTAGAGGGCAGGAAGCCGTGCTGTTGGGTCTGCGGGGCGGCGGAACATGTGGCAAAGACCTGCCCCACCAAGAATCCTGCCCCAAAGGCCCAACCAGCCAAGCAACTACCGCAGGAGCAAGCAAAAGCAAAGACGGCATCACCAGCATCGGCTCCAGCTGCCAACAAGGACGGCGAGTGGCAGGTGGTAGGCAGGAAGAAGAATAAGACACCATCCCCGGCGAAGGTGCCAAGCCACCTGCCAAAACGCCGGCTAAGATGAAGGAGACCCCGGTGAAGGAGACCCCGGTGAAGAGGTCTCCAGTCCAACCGGAAAGGGGTTCCCAAAAGGAAAAGAGCCCCTCGCCTATGTATGGAGATGGAGGTGGAAAGGGCAGCGTCTCTCAAACGTGGGAGAGACGAGGAAGCGGAGGAAGAACGCGACAGCCCAAAGTCTCAGCGGAGAAGCAGGAGCAGAGAGAGAAAAGTGCACAAAGAGAAATGCTCGTCTCTACCGGTGTCCCCCGTGAGAAAGACTTATGCGGACAAGGCAAGAAGCCTTCCCGCTTCCCCGCTTAAAGCTTCCCAGTCCCCAGTTTTTAAACTGA
>JBBBDQ010026006.1:0-11844 GCA_037127315.1 Ascarosepion bandense | reverse complement strand
AATGATCTATTATGTTATGTCTCTAATTTGTTTTAGATACTTTGTATTTATTTTCAATTTTCCTTTTAGAATTCTTCACCTATATTGCATTCGATCCATTATTGTACATGGGCTGGAATGATCTATTATGTTATGTCTCTAATTTGTTTTAGATACTTTGTATTTATTTTCAATTTTCCTTTTAGAATTCTTCACCTATATTGCATTCGATCCATTATTGTACATGGGCTGGAATGATCTATTATGTTATGTCTCTAATTTGTTTTAGATACTTTGTATTTATTTTCAATTTTCCTTTTAGAATTCTTCACCTATATTGCATTTGATCCATTTTTGTACATGGGCTGGAATGATCTATTATGTTATGTCTCTAATTTGTTTTAGATACTTTGTATTTATTTTCAATTTTCCTTTTAGAATTCTTCACCTATATTGCATTCGATCCATTATTGTACATGGGCTGGAATGATCTATTATGTTATGTCTCTAATTTGTTTTAGATACTTTGTATTTATTTTCAATTTTCCTTTTAGAATTCTTCACCTATATTGCATTTGATCCATTATTGTACATGGGCTGGAATGATCTATTATGTTATGTCTCTAATTTGTTTTAGATACTTTGTATTTATTTTCAATTTTCCTTTTAGAATTCTTCACCTATATTGCATTTGATCCATTATTGTACATGGGCTGGAATGATCTATTATGTTATGTCTCTAATTTGTTTTAGACACTTTGTATTTATTTTCAATTTTCCTTTTAGAATTGTTCACCTATATTGCATTCGATCCATTATTGTACATGGGCTGGAATGATCTATTATGTTATGTCTCTAATTTGTTTTAGATACTTTGTATTTATTTTCAATTTTCCTTTTAGAATTCTTCACCTATATTGCATTTGATCCATTATTGTACATGGGCTGGAATGATCTATTATGTTATGTCTCTAATTTGTTTTAGACACTTTGTATTTATTTTCAATTTTCCTTTTAGAATTGTTCACCTATATTGCATTCGATCCATTATTGGACATGGGCTGGAATGATCTATTATGTTATGTCTCTAATTTGTTTTAGATACTTTGTATTTATTTTCAATTTTCCTTTTAGAATTCTTCACCTATATTGCATTCGATCCATTATTGTACATGGGCTGGAATGATCTATTATGTTATGTCTCTAATTTGTTTTAGATACTTTGTATTTATTTTCAATTTTCCTTTTAGAATTCTTCACCTATATTGCATTTGATCCATTTTTGTACATGGGCTGGAATGATCTATTATGTTATGTCTCTAATTTGTTTTAGATACTTTGTATTTATTTTCAATTTTCCTTTTAGAATTCTTCACCTATATTGCATTTGATCCATTATTGTACATGGGCTGGAATGATCTATTATGTTATGTCTCTAATTTGTTTTAGATACTTTGTATTTATTTTCAATTTTCCTTTTAGAATTCTTCACCTATATTGCATTTCATCCATTTTTGTACATGGGCTGGAATGATCTATTATGTTATGTCTCTAATTTGTTTTAGATACTTTGTATTTATTTTCAATTTTCCTTTTAGAATTCTTCACCTATATTGCATTTGATCCATTATTGTACATGGGCTGGAATGATCTATTATGTTATGTCTCTAATTTGTTTTAGATACTTTGTATTTATTTTCAATTTTCCTTTTAGAATTCTTCACCTATATTGCATTTCATCCATTTTTGTACATGGGCTGGAATGATCTATTATGTTATGTCTCTAATTTGTTTTAGATACTTTGTATTTATTTTCAATTTTCCTTTTAGAATTGTTCACCTATATTGCATTTGATCCATTATTGTACATGGGCTGGAATGATCTATTATGTTATGTCTCTAATTTGTTTTAGATACTTTGTATTTATTTTCAATTTTCCTTTTAGAATTCTTCACCTATATTGCATTTGATCCATTATTGTACATGGGCTGGAATGATCTATTATGTTATGTCTCTAATTTGTTTTAGATACTTTGTATTTATTTTCAATTTTCCTTTTAGAATTGTTCAGCTATATTGCATTTGATCCCATTTATTGTACATGGGCTGGAATGATCTATTATGTTATGTCTCTAATTTGTTTTAGACACTTTGTATTTATTTTCAATTTTCCTTTTTAGAATTCTTCACCTATATTGCATTTGATCCATTATTGTACATGGGCTGGAATGATCTATTATGTTATGTCTCTAATTTGTTTTAGATACTTTGTATTTATTTTCAATTTTCCTTTTAGAATTGTTCTCTGTTGCATTTCGATCCATTTATTGTACCTTGGGCTGGAATGATCTATTATGTTATGTCTCTAATTTGTTTTAGATACTTTGCTTATTTATTTTCAATTTTCCTTTTAGAATTCTTCACCTATATTGCATTGATCATTATATTGTACATGGGCTGGAATGATCTATTATGTTATGTCTCTAATTTGTTTTAGATACTTTGTATTTATTTTCAATTTTCCTTTTAGAATTCTTCACCTATATTGCATTTGATCCATTTTTGTACATGGGCTGGAATGATCTATTATGTTATGTCTCTAATTTGTTTTAGATACTTTGTATTTATTTTCAATTTTTCCTTTTTAAATTCTTCTATATATATTACATTTCATCCATTTTTGTACATGGGCTGGAATGATCTATTATGTTATGTCTCTAATTTGTTTTAGATACTTTGTATTTTATTTTCAATTTTCCTTTTAGAATTCTTCACCTATATTGCATTTGATCCATTTTTGTACATGGAGGCTGGGAATGATCTATTATGTTATGTCTCTAATTTGTTTTAGATACTTTGTATTTATTTTCAATTTTCCTTTTAGAATTCTTCACCTATATTGCATTTCATCCATTTTTGTACATGGGCCTGGAATGATCTATTATGTTATGTCTCTAATTTGTTTTAGATACTTTGTATTTATTTTTCAATTTTCCTTTTTAGAATTCTTCACCTATATTGCATTTGATCCATTTTTGTACATCGGCTGGAATGATCTATTATGTTATGTCTCTAATTTGTTTTAGATACTTTGTATTTATTTCAATTTCCTTTTAGAATTCTTCTCTATATTGCATTTCATCCATTTTTGTACATGGGCTGGAATGATCTATTATGTTATGTCTCTAATTTGTTTTAGATACTTTGTATTTATTTTCAATTTTCCTTTTAGAATTGTTCACCTATATTGCATTTGATCCATTTTTGTACATGGGCTGGAATGATCTATTATGTTATGTCTCTAATTTGTTTTAGATACTTTGTATTTATTTTCAATTTTCCTTTTTTAAAATTCTTCACCTATGTGCATTTCATCCATTTTTGTACATGGGCTGGAATGATCTATTATGTTATGTCTCTAATTTGTTTAGATACTTTGTATTTATTTTCAATTTTCCTTTTAGAATTCTTCACCTATATTGCATTTGATCCATTTTTGTACATCGGCTGGAATGATCTATTGTATTATGTCTCTAATTTGTTTTAGATACTTTGTATTTATTTTCAATTTTCCTTTTAGAATTCTTCACCTATATTGCATTTCATCCATTTTTGTACATGGGGCTGGAATGAAGTCTATTATGTTATGTCTCTAATTTGTTTTAGATACTTTGTATTTATTTTCAATTTTCCTTTTAGAATTGTTCACCTATATTGCATTTGATCCATTATTGTACATCGGCTGGAATGATCTATTATGTTATGTCTCTAATTTGTTTTAGATACTTTGTATTTATTTCAATTTTCCTTTAGAATTCTTCACCTATATTGCATTCGATCCATTATTGTACATGGGCTGGAATGATCTATTATGTTATGTCTCTAATTTGTTTTAGATACTTTGTATTTATTTTCAATTTTCCTTTTAGAATTCTTCACCTATATTGCATTCGATCCATTATTGTACATGGGCTGGAATGATCTATTATGTTATGTCTCTAATTTGTTTTAGATACTTTGTATTTATTTTCAATTTTCCTTTAGAATTCTTCTACCTATATTGCATTTGATCCATTTTTGTACATGGGCTGGAATGATCTATTATGTTATGTCTCTAATTTGTTTTAGATACTTTGTATTTATTTTCAATTTTCCTTTTAGAATTCTTCACCTATATTACATTTCATCCATTTTTGTACATGGGCTGGAATGATCTATTATGTTATGTCTCTAATTTGTTTTAGATACTTTGTATTTATTTTCAATTTTCCTTTTAGAATTCTTCACCTATATTGCATTTGATCCATTTTTGTACATGGGCTGGAATGATCTATTATGTTATGTCTCTAATTTGTTTTAGATACTTTGTATTTATTTTCAATTTTCCTTTTAGAATTCTTCACATATATTGCATTTCATCCATTTTTTTGTACATGGGCTGGAATGATCTGTTATGTTATGTCTCTAATTTGTTTTAGATACTTTGTATTTATTTTCAATTTTCCTTTTAGAATTCTTCACCTATATTGCATTTGATCCATTTTTGTACATCGGCTGGAATGATCTATTATGTTATGTCTCTAATTTGTTTTAGATACTTTGTATTTATTTTTCAATTTTCCTTTTAGAATTCTTCACTATATTGCATTTCATCCATTTTTGTACATGGGCTGGAATGATCTATTATGTTATGTCTCTAATTTGTTTTAGATACTTTGTATTTATTTTCAATTTTCCTTTTAGAATTGTTCACCTATATTGCATTTGATCCATTTTTGTACATGGGCTGGAATGATCTATTATGTTATGTCTCTAATTTGTTTTAGATACTTTGTATTTATTTTCAATTTTCCTTTTAGAATTCTTCACCTATATTGCATTTCATCCATTTTTGTACATGGGCTGGAATGATCTATTATGTTATGTCTCTAATTTGTTTTAGATACTTTGTATTTATTTTCAATTTTCCTTTTAGAATTCTTCACCTATATTAATTTGATCCATTTTTGTACACATCGGCTGGAATGATCTATTATGTTATGTCTCTAATTTGTTTTAGATACTTTACATTTATTTTCAATTTTCCTTTTGGGAATTCTTCACCTATATTGCATTTCATCCATTTTTGTACATGGGCTGGAATGATCTATTATGTTATGTCTCTAATTTGTTTTAGATACTTTGTATTTATTTTCAATTTTCCTTTTAGAATTGTTCACCTATATTGCATTTGATCCATTATTGTACATCGGCTGGAATGATCTATTATGTTATGTCTCTAATTTGTTTTAGATACTTTGTATTTATTTTCAATTTTCCTTTTAGAATTCTTCACCTATATTGCATTCGATCCATTATTGTACATGGGCTGGAATGATCTATTATGTTATGTCTTTCTAATTTGTTTTAGATACTTTGTATTTATTTTTTCAATTTTCCTTTTAGAATTCTTCACCTATATTGCATTCGATCCATTATTGTACATGGGCTGGAATGATCTATTATGTTATGTCTCTAATTTGTTTTAGATACTTTGTATTTATTTTCAATTTTCCTTTTTAGAATTCTTCACCTATATTGCATTTGATCCATTTTTGTACATGGCTGGAATGATCTATTATGTTATGTCTCTAATTTGTTTTAGATACTTTGTATTTGTCAATTTTCCTTTTAGAATTCTTCACCTATATTGCATTCGATCCATTATTGTACATGGGCTGGAATGATCTATTATCTTATGTCTCTAATTTGTTTTAGATGCACTTTGTATTTATTTTCAATTTTCCTTTTAGAATTCTTCACCTATATTGCATTTGATCCATTTATTGTACATGGGCTGGAATGATCTATTATGTTATGTCTCTAATTTGTTTTAGACACTTTGTATTTATTTTTCAATTTTCCTTTTAGAATTGTTCACCTATATTGCATTTGATCCATTATTGTACATGGGCTGGAATGATCTATTATGTTATGTCTCTAATTTGTTTTAGATACTTTGTATTTAATTTTCAATTTTTTCCTTTTAGAATTGTTCACCTATATTGCATTCGATCCATTATTGTACATGGGCTGGAATGATCTATTATGTTATGTCTCTAATTTGTTTTAGATACTTTGTGTTATTTTCAATTTTCCTTTTAGAATTGTTCACCTATATTGCATTTGATCCATTATTGTACATGGGCTGGAATGATCTATTATGTTATGTCTCTAATTTGTTTTAGACACTTTGTATTTATTTTCAATTTCCTTTTAGAATTGTTCACCTATATTGCATTTGATCCATTGTTACATGGGCTGGAATGATCTATTATGTTATGTCTCTAATTTGTTTTAGATACTTTGTATTTATTTTCAATTTTCCTTTTAGAATTGTTCACCTATAGCCTATACAGTCCATTATTGTACATGGGCTGGAATGATCTATTATGTTATGTCTCTAATTTGTTTTAGATACTTTGTATTTGTTTCAATTTTCCTTTTAGAATTCTTCACCTATATTGCATTTGATCCATTGTGTTACATGGGCTGGAATGATCTATTATGTTATGTCTCTAATTTGTTTTAGACACTTTGTATTTATTTTCAATTTTCCTTTTAGAATTCTTCACCTATATTGCATTCGATCCATTATTGTACATGGGCTGGAATGATCTATTATGTTATGTCTCTAATTTGTTTTGAATGCTTTGTATTTATTTTCAATTTTCCTTTTAGAATTCTTCACCTATATTGCATTCGATCCATTATTGTACATGGGCTGGAATGATCTGTGCTGTTATGTCTCTAATTTGTTTTAGATGCACTTTGTATTTATTTTCAATTTTCCTTTTAGAATTCTTCACCTATATTGCATTCGATCCATTATTGTACATGGGCTGGAATGATCTATTATGTTATGTCTCTAATTTGTTTTAGATACTTTGTATTTATTTCAATTTTCCTTCAAATTCTTCACCTATATTGCGTCGATCCATTATTGTACATGGGCTGGAATGATCTATTATGTTATGTCTCTAATTTGTTTTAGATACTTTGTATTTATTTTCAATTTTCCTTTTTAGAATTCTTCACCTATATTGCATTCGATCAATTATTGTACATGGGCTGGAATGATCTATTATGTTATGTCTCTAATTTGTTTTAGATACTTTGTATTTATTTTCAATTTCCTTTTAGAATTCTTCACCTATATTGCATTTGATCCATTATTGTACATGGGCTGGAATGATCTATTATGTTATGTCTCTAATTTGTTTTAGATACTTTGTATTTATTTTCAATTTTCCTTTAGAATTCTTCACCTATTGCATTTTCATCCATTTTTGTACATGGGCTGGAATGATCTATTATGTTATGTCTCTAATTTGTTTTAGATACTTTGTATTTATTTTCAATTTTCCTTTTAGAATTGTTCACCTATATTGCATTTGATCCATTTTTGTACATGGGCTGGAATGATCTATTATGTTATGTCTCTAATTTGTTTTAGATACTTTGTATTTATTTTCAATTTTCCTTTTAGAATTCTTCACCTATATTGCATTTCATCCATTTTTGTACATGGGCTGGAATGATCTATTATGTTATGTCTCTAATTTGTTTTAGATACTTTGTATTTATTTTCAATTTCCTTTTAGAATTCTTCACCTATATTGCATTTGATCCATTTTTGTACATCGGCTGGAATGATCTATTATGTTATATCTCTAATTTGTTTTAGATACTTTGTATTTATTTTCAATTTCCTTTTAGAATTCTTCACCTATATTGCATTTCATCCATTTTTGTACATGGGCTGGAATGATCTATTATGTTATGTCTCTAATTTGTTTTAAGATACTTTTGTATTTATTTTCAATTTTCCTTTTAGAATTGTTCACCTATATTGCATTTGATCCATTATTGTACATCGGCTGGAATGATCTATTATGTTATGTCTCTAATTTGTTTAGATACTTTGTATTTATTTTCAATTTTCCTTTTAGAATTCTTCACCTATGTACATTCGATCCATTATTGTACATGGGCTGGAATGATCTATTATGTTATGTCTCTAATTTGTTTTAGATACTTTGTATTTATTTTCAATTTTCCTTTTAGAATTCTTCACCTATATTGCATTCGATCCATTATTGTACATGGGCTGGAATGATCTATTATGTTATGTCTCTAATTTGTTTTAGATACTTTGTATTTATTTTCAATTTTCCTTTTAGAATTCTTCACCTATATTGCATTTGATCCATTTTTGTACATGGGCTGGAATGATCTATTATGTTATGTCTCTAATTTGTTTTAGATACTTTGTATTTATTTTCAATTTTCCTTTTAGAATTCTTCACCTATATTGCATTCGATCCATTGTACATGAGTGAATGATCTATTATCTTATGTCTCTAATTTGTTTTGAACACTTTGTATTTATTTTCAATTTCCTTTTAGAATTGTTCACCTATATTGCATTTGATCCATTATTGTACATGGGCTGGAATGATCTATTATGTTATGTCTCTAATTTGTTTTAGATACTTTGTATTTATTTTCATTTTTCCTTTTAGAATTGTTCACCTATAATGCATTTGATCCATTATTGTACATGGGCTGGAATGATCTATTATGTTATGTCTCTAATTTGTTTTAGATACTTTATTTATTTTCAATTTTCCTTTTTAGAATTCTTCACCTATATTGCATTTGATCCATTATTGTACATGGGCTGGAATGATCTATTATGTTATGTCTCTAATTTGTTTAAGACACTTTGTATTTATTTTCAATTTTCCTTTTAGAATTCTTCACCTATATTGCATTCGATCCATTATTGTACATGGGCTGGAATGATCTATTATGTTATGTCTCTAATTTGTTTTAGATACTTTGTATTTGGCCTGAATTTCCTTTTAGAATTCTTCCTATATTGCATTCGATCCATTATTGTACATGGGCTGGAATGATCTATTATGTTATGTCTCTAATTTGTTTAGATACTTTGTATTTATTTTCAATTTTCCTTTTAGAATTCTTCACCTATATTGCATTTGATCCATTTTTGTACATGGGCTGGAATGATCTATTATGTTATGTCTCTAATTTGTTTTAGATACTTTGTATTTATTTTCAATTTTCCTTTTTAGAATTGTTCACCTATATTGCATTTGATCCATTATTGTACATGGGCTGGAATGATCTATTATGTTATGTCTCTAATTTGTTTTAGACACTTTGTATTTATTTTCAATTTTCCTTTTAGAATTGTTCACCTATATTGCATTTGATCCATTATTGTACATGGGCTGGAATGATCTATTATGTTATGTCTCTAATTTGTTTTAGATACTTTGTATTTATTTTCAATTTTCCTTTTAAAAATTTAATTTGCCTATAATGCATTTGATCCATTGTGTACATGGGCTTGAATGATCTATTATGTTATGTCTCTGTATTTGTTTTAGATACTTTGTATTTATTTTCAATTTTCCTTTTAGAATTCTTCACCTATATTGCATTTGATCCATTATTGTACATGGGCTGGAATGATCTATTGTATGTTATGTCTCTAATTTGTTTTAGACACTTTGTATTTATTTTTTCAATTTTCCTTTTAGAATTCTTCACCTATATTGCATTCGATCCATTATTGTACATGGGCTGGAATGATCTATTATGTTATGTCTCTAATTTGTTTTTAGATACTTTGTATTTATTTTCAATTTTCCTTTTAGAATTCTTCACCTATATTGCATTAGATCCATTATTGTACATGGGCTGGAATGATCTATTATGTTATGTCTCTAATTTGTTTTAGATACTTTGTATTTATTTTCAATTTTCCTTTAGAATTCTTCACCTATATTGCATTCGATCCATTATTGTACATGGGCTGGAATGATCTATTATGTTATGTCTCTAATTTGTTTTAGATACTTTGTATTTATTTTCAATTTTCCTTTTAGAATTCTTCACCTATATTGCATTCGATCCATTATTGTACATGGGCTGGAATGATCTGCTATGTTATGTCTCTAATTTGTTTTAGATACTTTGTATTTATTTTCAATTTTCCTTTTTAGAATTCTTCACCTATATTGCATTCGATCAATTATTGTACATGGGCTGGAATGATCTATTATGTTATGTGTCTCTAATTTGTTTTAGATACTTTGTATTTATTTTCAATTTTCCTTTTAGAATTCTTCACCTATATTGCATTTGATCCATTATTGTACATGGGCTGGAATGATCTATTATGTTATGTCTCTAATTTGTTTTAGATACTTTGTATTTATTTTCAATTTTCCTTTTAGAATTCTTCACCTATATTGCATTCGATCCATTATTGTACATGGGCTGGAATGATCTATTATGTTATGTCTCTAATTTGTTTTAGATACTTTGTATTTATTTTCAATTTTCCTTTTAGAATTCTTCACCTATATTGCATTTGATCCATTTTTGTACATGGGCTGGAATGATCTATTATGTTATGTCTCTAATTTGTTTTAGATACTTTGTATTTATTTTCAATTTTCCTTTTAGAATTCTTCACCTATATTGCATTTGATCCATTGTGTACATGGGCTGGAATGATCTATTATGTTATGTCTCTAATTTGTTTTAGATACTTTGTATTTATTTTCAATTTTCCTTTTAGAATTCTTCACATATATTGCATTCGATCCATTATTGTACATGGGCTGGAATGATCTATTATGTTATGTCTCTAATTTGTTTTAGATACTTTGTATTTATTTTCAATTTTCCTTTTAGAATTCTTCACCTATATTGCATTTCATCCATTTTTGTACATGGGCTGGAATGATCTATTATGTTATGTCTCTAATTTGTTTTAGATACTTTGTATTTATTTTCAATTTTCCTTTTAGAATTCTGCACCTATATTGCATTCGATCAATTATTGTACATGGGCTGGAATGATCTATTATGTTATGTCTCTAATTTGTTTTAGATACTTTGTATTTATTTTCAATTTTCCTTTTAGAATTCTTCACCTATATTGCATTTGATCCATTATTGTACATGGGCTGGAATGATCTATTATGTTATGTCTCTAATTTGTTTTAGATACTTTGTATTTATTTTCAATTTTCCTTTTAGAATTCTTCACCTATATTGCATTTGATCCATTTTTGTACATGGGCTGGAATGATCTATTATGTTATGTCTCTAATTTGTTTTAGATACTTTGTATTTATTTTCAATTTTCCTTTTAGAATTGTTCACCTATATTGCATTTGATCCATTATTGTACAAGGGCTGGAATGATCTATTATGTTATGTCTCTAATTTGTTTTAGATACTTTGTATTTATTTTCAATTTTCCTTTTAGAATTCTTCACCGATATTGCATTTGATCCATTATTGTACATTGGCTGGAATGATCTATTATGTTATGTCTCTAATTTGTTTTAGATACTTTGTATTTGTTTTCAATTTTCCTTTTAGAATTCTTCAACTATATTGCATTTGATCCATTATTGTACATGGGCTGGAATGATCTATTATGTTATGTCTCTAATTTGTTTTAGATACTTTGTATTTGTTTTCAATTTTCCTTTTAGAATTCTTCAACTATATTGCATTTGATCCATTATTGTACATGGGCTGGAATGATCTATTATGTTATGTCTCTAATTTGTTTTAGATACTTTGTATTTATTTTCAATTTTCCTTTTAGAATTCTTCACCTATATTGCATTTGATCCATTATTGTACATGGGCTGGAATGATCTATCATGTTATGTCTCTAATTTGTTTTAGATACTTTGTATTTATTTTCAATTTTCCTTTTAGAATTCTTCACCTATATTGCATTCGATCCATTATTGTACATCGGCTGG
>JBBBDQ010026002.1:0-62164 GCA_037127315.1 Ascarosepion bandense | reverse complement strand
TACACACAAAATGTTTAAATTACTTTTAAAATCTTGTCTCTTCCTGATGCTCAGTATCAATTTCCTTTTTGTTACCATTCTTTCCAACACTTCATCGTCCATGATATCAATAGCATCCTTCTGTAGAACCACATTTCGGCCGCTTCCAGTTTTGTCCTCATTTTCGATGATATATAAAAAAACAAACATCGGCATGCATGAAATTAAAAATATAAAAGGGCGAAAATTTACCCATTGCTCAAGACATAAATACTTGCATTATTTATATTTGGACTATTGTCTTCGTTTTTTGCTGTTGTTATCACAACGTTTCATTCGTTGTGCCCTCCTGTCATCATCAGGTGTATATCGATTTAAATTAGGTACCTCGACTTTTTCACTCCAATTTACGATAAAATGAATTATATTAAATAGAAAAGTTTTCTTGAAGCTTTAATTTTAGCTTTAATTGAAAACTAAATGATTAAATTTACTATTTCCAATAAACAAAATATTCTGGTGTATTACAAATAGAATCTATATTGATTAGAATCTAAAGTTTTTCAATCTCTAAAAAATTTTCCAATTTTTAAAAAATTGTTGAATTTTTCGGCCATTTCTGAGCGATCGACACACTTGTAAACAAAAGTTAATTCTCGGTTTTAAAAATCTTGCAAAGATCAAATATACATGTGTGACACGTTATTTTTGAAAAATTAGCAAATTTAAAGTTAAATTAATCTGATTAACACAAGGATCACTTACTTATAGCATGAAAATTAGAATAAAAGTATTTCTTAATCACATAGCGTTTATCTTTCTAACCTTTGTCGTAAGTGATTGACGTGTGATAACAGCCAGGTGTTGAGATAAGCTAAATATGATTGACCAGAATTGACATAATTGTCTATTTTTTCCTGTAAGAAGAACTGTGAAACACATGACCTTCTAATGTAACACAGAAAATACTATATTAAAAAAATTCAAATGTACGCAAAAAGAATTTTCAATTATTTTAAAAATACGATGGTTCAACGATTTGTATTAAATTTTTCAATTTTTGATTAGTAAATATAGTCTTAATTTAATAACTTAATAACCTAACCGCAACAGGGCTTTGAAGAATTTTAAAAATATTTTTGAAACTTTATAAATTATTATAATTAAAAAAATTAAAAGAACTTTTCTAAAAATTCATTATTCATCGAAAAAAAATATTTTCTTCAGACTATAAAGACTTTAATATAAATATATATTAAAGCAATTAAAGGCTTATCTAATTAAATAATGTCATAGTTTTATTTTACTATTTGGAGTAGATTTTTGTAAAAAAAAAAAGAAGGTTGACTGTTTTTAAAAAGAAATAGATGATTTACATTCCCCCAGGAATCCTGCGTTTAACGAATAAAACAAATGTTCGCAACAGTATTTACTGTGTTGAAATTTTATTAAATTATTGGAGAGGAGAGTAACAGATGTAAATATATATATACAATTATACCAATATTTTGTGAAAATAATATTTTCAAATATAATTTCATTCATTTGTGAATAAATCCTGAAAGTTTCATTAAAATCCGACAACTATTTTATTTTTGCAAGAATTTCCAAATTAATGCGTTGACGTAATATTACAATATCCATTGTAAACTCTGATAACAATTTGGTTACAAGCTGACGAAAAACAAACAAGATTTTTACCAAAATTTCGAACGTGTTAAAAAAGAATTTAATTTTTTTTTAAATAATTAAAATTAAAATTTTAAAAATACCTTGATCAGTTTATTACTTAATAACAATAGAAAACCGATCCTCCACTTTATGACCGGTAAAAGATTTAATCATGATTCCAACTATTATATTCAGTCAGTTAATTGCCATACGTGATACACGCTTTGGGCGATCATGCCTCGAAGAGACATGACTGACTGGACAGAAGATTATCCAGCAGTAGGTTGCTATTACTTTCTGCAGTAGACTGGTTGCCAGCCAAGACTATAGAACCAAATCTGTCCTGTTATTTAACCCATAGCCAGAGGGAAGAGATGGATTAATACCTTTCCCAAGGATATTTGCGCGTAAGTGAATGCAAAGAATTCAACTAGAATTCGAAGTCGAGATCCACTGAACCACAACGCACATGAAGAATAGACCAGAGCCAAAATTGTAGATCTTCTCTGCTTTGCTGATAAAAAACGTTGACACAGACATAAAAAAAATGACATTTTTATTACTATTCTCTCTTCATTGACATGTGTGGTGAAGTTGGTGTTTGGTTGGCAGGTGGCACATGCAGTGTTTACAACTCAAATGCTATCTGCAACTGATCGAGTCAACTCTCAAAACTCAATTGATCTCCGTGTCAGCTGACGTCACATATAAAGCTCCTCACTAAGATCTGCAGCTTTCGATACACTTTATAACACGTTAGGGTGTCGACCATTCTGACCTCACCAGTCAAAACAAAAACTGAGCCTACACCTACTTATCGCTCAGTGCAAATACACTTCACAGCAAAATCTGCACCGACCAAAATATCGTAGTAACGAATATTTAACATGTGCGCATAACTTTTTAATGTGGCCTACAAAATTCTGTCACTGGTATAGTATGTGGCCTATCTTATTATAAGGAAGTATCATAACTGTAGGGGTTAGGGTTAGGGTTAGGGTTAGGGAAAATAATTAGTTTCAATATATAGCCTAATATTTATATCTATAAATATAATCTTATGGAGGTTGGACACATTCAAGTCAGGTAAGCCACATAATATACCAGAATCAAAAGGGTAGGCCTCACACTATAACAGAATCAAAGGGGTAGACCACACACTATACCAGAATCAAAGGGGTAGACCACACACTATAACAGAATCAAAGGGGTAGGCCACATACTATACCAGAATCAAAGGGGTAGACCACATACTATACAGAATCAAAGGGTAGACCATATACTATACCAGAATCAAAGGGGTAGACCATATACTATACCAGAATCAAAAGGGTAGGCCTCACACTATAATAGAATCAAAGGGGTAGACCATATACTATACCAGAATCAAAGGGTAGACCACACACTATAACAGAATCAAAGGTAGACCATATACCATACCAGAATCAGTGCAGCAGGCCTCACACTATAACAGAATCAAAGGGGGCCACATACTATACCAGAATCCGAAAGGCAGACCACACATCATAACAGAATCAAAGGGTAGACCATATACTATACCAGAATCAAAGGGTAGACCACACACTATAACAGAATCAAAGGGTAGACCATATACTATACCAGAATCAGTAGACCACACACTATAACAGAATCAAAGGGGTAGAACACATACTACACCAGAATCAAAGGCAGACCACACATCATATAACAGAATCAAAGGTAGACCATATACTACACAGAATCGCGTGCAGGCCCCACACCAACAGAATCAAAGGCAGGACCACACACCACACAGAACAAGGTAGACCACATACTATAACAGAATCACAAGGCAGGGACCACACATCACAACAGAATCAAAGGGTAGACCACATACTATACTAGGAATCAAAAGGGTAGGCCTCACTTCAACAGAATCAAAGGGGTAGACCATATACCATACCAGAATCAAAAAAGGGTAGGCCTCATACTATAACAGAATCAAAGGGGTAGACCATATACTATAACAGAATCAGTTACGTGGGTAGACTCCACACACTATAACAGAATCAAAGGTAGACCATATACCGATACCACAGAACTGTGTAGGCCTCAATAATTATAACAGAATCAAAGGGTAGGCCATGACACTATACCAGAATCAAGAAGGGGTAGACCACACACTATAACAGAATTGCAAGGTAGACCACATAATTATACCAGAATCAAAGGGTAGACCACACTACAACAGAATCAAAGGGGTAGACCATATAATATACCAGAATCAAAGGGTAGACCACACACTATAACAGAATCAAAGGGGTAGACCATATACTATACCAGAATCAAAGGGTAGACCACATAATTGTTAACAGAATCAAAGGGTAGACCACACTATACCAGAGGAATCAAAAGGGTAGGCCCCACACTATAACAGAATCAAAGGGTAGACCACACACTATAACAGAATCAGCGTAGACCACACACTATAACAGAACTGCATGGGTAGACCATATACTATACCAGAATCAAAAGGGTAGGCCTCCACACTATAACAGAATCAAAGGTAGACCATATACTATACCAGAATCAAAAGAGTAGTCCTCACACTATAACAGAATCAAAGGGGTAGACCATATACTATAACAGAATCAAAGGGGTAGACCACACACTATAACAGAATCAAAGGGGTAGACCATATACTATACCAGAATCAAAAGGGTAGGCCTCACACTATAACAGAATCAAAGGGGTAGGCCACATACTATACCAGAATCAAAGGGGTAGACCACACACTATAACAGAATCAAAGGGGTAGACCATATACTATACCAGAATCAAAGGGGTAGACCACACACTATAACAGAATCAAAGGGGTAGACCATATACTATACCAGAATCAAAGGGGTAGACCACATACTATACCAGAATCAAAGGGGTAGACCACACACTATAACAGAATCAAAGGGGTAGACCATATACTATACCAGAATCAAAAGGGTAGGCCTCACACTATAACAGAATCAAAGGGGTAGACCATATACTATACCAGAATCAAAAGGGTAGGCCTCACACTATAACAGAATCAAAGGGGTAGACCATATACTATACCAGAATCAAAAGGGTAGGCCTCACACTATAACAGAATCAAAGGGGTAGACCATATACTATAACAGAATCAAAGGGGTAGACCACACACTATAACAGAATCAAAGGGGTAGACCATATACTATACCAGAATCAAAAGGGTAGGCCTCACACTATAACAGAATCAAAGGGGTAGGCCACATACTATACCAGAATCAAAGGGGTAGACCACACACTATAACAGAATCAAAGGGGTAGACCATATACTATACCAGAATCAAAGGGGTAGACCACACACTATAACAGAATCAAAGGGGTAGACCATATACTATACCAGAATCAAAGGGGTAGACCACACACTATAACAGAATCAAAGGGGTAGACCACACACTATAACAGAATCAAAGGGGTAGACCATATACTATACCAGAATCAAAAGGGTAGGCCTCACACTATAACAGAATCAAAGGGGTAGGCCACATACTATACCAGAATCAAAGGGGTAGACCACACACTATAACAGAATCAAAGGGGTAGACCATATACTATACCAGAATCAAAGGGGTAGACCACACACTATAACAGAATCAAAGGGGTAGACCACACACTATAACAGAATCAAAGGGGTAGACCATATACTATACCAGAATCAAAAGGGTAGGCCTCACACTATAACAGAATCAAAGGGGTAGGCCACATACTATACCAGAATAAAAGGGGTAGACCACACACTATAACAGAATCAAAGGGGTAGACCATATACTATACCAGAATCAAAGGGGTAGACCACACACTATAACAGAATCAAAGGGGTAGACCATATACTATACCAGAATCAAAGGGGTAGACCACACACTATAACAGAATCAAAGGGGTAGACCATATACTATACCAGAATCAAAGGGGTAGACCACACACTATAACAGAATCAAAGGGGTAGACCACACACTATAACAGAATCAAAGGGGTAGACCATATACTATACCAGAATCAAAAGGGTAGGCCTCACACTATAACAGAATCAAAGGGGTAGGCCACATACTATACCAGAATCAAAGGGGTAGACCACACACTATAACAGAATCAAAGGGGTAGACCATATACTATACCAGAATCAAAGGGGTAGACCACACACTATAACAGAATCAAAGGGGTAGACCACACACTATAACAGAATCAAAGGGGTAGACCATATACTATACCAGAATCAAAAGGGTAGGCCTCACACTATAACAGAATCAAAGGGGTAGGCCACATACTATACCAGAATAAAAGGGGTAGACCACACACTATAACAGAATCAAAGGGGTAGACCATATACTATACCAGAATCAAAGGGGTAGACCACACACTATAACAGAATCAAAGGGGTAGACCATATACTATACCAGAATCAAAGGGGTAGACCACACACTATAACAGAATCAAAGGGGTAGACCATATACTATACCAGAATCAAAGGGGTAGACCACACACTATAACAGAATCAAAGGGGTAGACCACACACTATAACAGAATCAAAGGGGTAGACCATATACTATACCAGAATCAAAAGGGTAGGCCTCACACTATAACAGAATCAAAGGGGTAGGCCACATACTATACCAGAATCAAAGGGGTAGACCACACACTATAACAGAATCAAAGGGGTAGACCATATACTATACCAGAATCAAAGGGGTAGACCACACACTATAACAGAATCAAAGGGGTAGACCATATACTATACCAGAATCAAAGGGGTAGACCACACACTATAACAGAATCAAAGGGGTAGACCACACACTATAACAGAATCAAAGGGGTAGACCACACACTATAACAGAATCAAAGGGGTAGACCACACACTATACCAGAATCAAAGGGGTAGACCACACACTATACCAGAATCAAAGGGGTAGACCACACACTATAACAGAATCAAAGGGGTAGACCATATACTATACCAGAATCAAAGGGGTAGACCACACACTATAACAGAATCAAAGGGGTAGACCATATACTATACCAGAATCAAAGGGGTAGACCACACACTATAACAGAATCAAAGGGGTAGACCATATACTATACCAGAATCAAAGGGGTAGACCACACACTATAACAGAATCAAAGGGGTAGACCACACACTATAACAGAATCAAAGGGGTAGACCACACACTATAACAGAATCAAAGGGGTAGACCATATACTATACCAGAATCAAAGGGGTAGACCACACACTATAACAGAATCAAAGGGGTAGACCATATACTATACCAGAATCAAAGGGGTAGACCACACACTATAACAGAATCAAAGGGGTAGACCATATACTATACAGAATCAAAGGGGTAGACCACACACTATAACAGAATCAAAGGGGTAGACCACACACTATAACAGAATCAAAGGGGTAGACCACACACTATAACAGAATCAAAGGGGTAGACCACACACTATAACAGAATCAAAGGGGTAGACCATATACTATACCAGAATCAAAGGGGTAGACCACACACTATAACAGAATCAAAGGGGTAGACCACACACTATAACAGAATCAAAGGGGTAGACCACACACTATAACAGAATCAAAGGGGTAGACCATATACTATACCAGAATCAAAGGGGTAGACCACACACTATAACAGAATCAAAGGGGTAGACCATATACTATACCAGAATCAAAGGGGTAGACCACACACTATAACAGAATCAAAGGGGTAGACCATATACTATAACCAGAATCAAAGGGGTAGACCATATACTATACCAGAATCAAAGGGGTAGACCACACACTATAACAGAATCAAAGGGGTAGACCACACACTATAACAGAATCAAAGGGGTAGACCACACACTATAACAGAATCAAAGGGGTAGACCACACACTATAACAGAATCAAAGGGGTAGACCATATACTATACCAGAATCAAAGGGGTAGACCACACACTATAACAGAATCAAAGGGGTAGACCATATACTATAACCAGAATCAAAGGGGTAGACCACACACTATAACAGAATCAAAGGGGTAGACCATATACTATACCAGAATCAAAGGGGTAGACCACACACTATAACAGAATCAAAGGGGTAGACCATATACTATACCAGAATCAAAGGGGTAGACCACACACTATAACAGAATCAAAGGGGTAGACCACACACTATAACAGAATCAAAGGGGTAGACCATATACTATACCAGAATCAAAGGGGTAGACCACACACTATAACAGAATCAAAGGGGTAGACCATATACTATACCAGAATCAAAGGGGTAGACCACACACTATAACAGAATCAAAGGGGTAGACCATATACTATAACAGAATCAAAGGGGTAGACCACACACTATAACAGAATCAAAGGGGTAGACCATATACTATACCAGAATCAAAGGGGTAGACCACACACTATAACAGAATCAAAGGGGTAGACCATATACTATACCAGAATCAAAGGGGTAGACCACACACTATAACAGAATCAAAGGGGTAGACCACACACTATAACAGAATCAAAGGGGTAGACCACACACTATAACAGAATCAAAGGGGTAGACCATATACTATACCAGAATCAAAGGGGTAGACCACACACTATAACAGAATCAAAGGGGTAGACCATATACTATACCAGAATCAAAGGGGTAGACCACACACTATAACAGAATCAAAGGGGTAGACCACACACTATAACAGAATCAAAGGGGTAGACCATATACTATACCAGAATCAAAGGGGTAGACCACACACTATAACAGAATCAAAGGGGTAGACCACACACTATAACAGAATCAAAGGGGAAGACCATATACTATACCAGAATCAAAGGGGTAGACCACACACTATAACAGAATCAAAGGGGTAGACCATATACTATACCAGAATCAAAGGGGTAGACCACACACTATAACAGAATCAAAGGGGTAGACCATATACTATAACAGAATCAAAGGGGTAGACCACACACTATAACAGAATCAAAGGGGTAGACCATATACTATACCAGAATCAAAGGGGTAGACCACACACTATAACAGAATCAAAGGGGTAGACCATATACTATACCAGAATCAAAGGGGTAGACCACACACTATAACAGAATCAAAGGGGTAGACCACACACTATAACAGAATCAAAGGGGTAGACCACACACTATAACAGAATCAAAGGGGTAGACCACACACTATAACAGAATCAAAGGGGTAGACCATATACTATACCAGAATCAAAGGGGTAGACCACACACTATAACAGAATCAAAGGGGTAGACCATATACTATACCAGAATCAAAGGGGTAGACCACACACTATAACAGAATCAAAGGGGTAGACCATATACTATACCAGAATCAAAGGGGTAGACCACACACTATAACAGAATCAAAGGGGTAGACCACACACTATAACAGAATCAAAGGGGTAGACCACACACTATAACAGAATCAAAGGGGTAGACCACACACTATAACAGAATCAAAGGGGTAGACCACACACTATAACAGAATCAAAGGGGTAGACCACACACTATAACAGAATCAAAGGGGTAGACCATATACTATACCAGAATCAAAGGGGTAGACCACACACTATAACAGAATCAAAGGGGTAGACCACACACTATAACAGAATCAAAGGGGTAGACCACACACTATAACAGAATCAAAGGGGTAGACCACACACTATAACAGAATCAAAGGGGTAGACCATATACTATACCAGAATCAAAGGGGTAGACCACACACTATAACAGAATCAAAGGGGTAGACCATATACTATAACCAGAATCAAAGGGGTAGACCACACACTATAACAGAATCAAAGGGGTAGACCACACACTATAACAGAATCAAAGGGGTAGACCATATACTATACCAGAATCAAAAGGGGTAGACCACACACTATAACAGAATCAAAGGGGTAGACCATATACTATACCAGAATCAAAGGGGTAGACCACACACTATAACAGAATCAAAGGGGTAGACCACACACTATAACAGAATCAAAGGGGTAGACCACACACTATAACAGAATCAAAGGGTAGACCACACACTATAACAGAATCAAAGGGGTACCATATACTATACTACCAGAATCAAAGGGGTAGACCACACACTATAACAGAATCCAAAGGGGTAGATCTGCACACTATAACAGAATCAAAGGGGTAGACCACACACTATAACAGAATCAAAGGGGTAGACCACACACTATAACAGAATCAAAGGGGTAGACCACACACTATAACAGAATCAAAGGGTAGACCATATACTATACCAGAATCAAAGGGGTAGACCACACACTATACCAGAATCAAAGGGGTAGACCACACACTATAACAGAATCAAAGGGGTAGACCACACACTATAACAGAATCAAAGGGGTAGACCACACACTATAACAGAATCAAAGGGTAGACCATACACACTATAACAGAATCAAAGGGGTAGACCATATACTATACCAGAATCAAAGGGGTAGACCACACACTATAACAGAATCAAAGGGGTAGACCACACACTATAACAGAATCAAAGGGGTAGACCACACACTATAACAGAATCAAAGGGGTAGACCACACACTATAACAGAATCAAAGGGTAGACCACACACTATAACAGAATCAAAGGGTAGACCACACACTATAACAGAATCAAAGGGGTAGACCATATACTATACCAGAATCAAAGGGGTAGACCACACACTATACCAGAATCAAAGGGGTAGACCACACACTATAACAGAATCAAAGGGGTAGACCACACACTATAACAGAATCAAAGGGGTAGACCACACACTATAACAGAATCAAAGGGGTAGACCACACACTATAACAGAATCAAAGGGGTAGACCACACACCATAACAGAATCAAAGGGGTAGACCACACACTATAACAGAATCAAAGGGTAGACCAGTATATCATACCAGAATCCCAAAGGGGTAGACCACACACTATAACAGAATCAAAGGGGTAGACCATATACTATACCAGAATCAAAGGGGTAGACCACACACTATAACAGAATCAAAGGGGTAGACCACACACTATAACAGAATCAAGGCAGTAGACTAACACACTATAACAGAATCAAAGGGGTAGACCACACACTATAACAGAATCAAAGGGGTAGACCACACACTATAACAGAATCAAAGGGGTAGACCGAACACACAACATAACAGAATCAAAGGGGTAGACCATATACTATACCAGAATCAAAGGGGTAGACCACACAATTTATGGTCACAGAATCAAAGGGGTAGACCACACACTATAACAGAATCAAAGGGGTAGGAGAATTCACACACTATAACAGAATCAAAGTGTAGACCACACACTATAACAGAATCAAAGGGTAGACCACACACTATAACAGAATCAAAGGGGTAGACCACACACTATAACAGAATCAAAGGGGTAGACCACACACTATAACAGAATCAAAGGGGTAGACCATATACTATACCAGAATCAAAGGGGTAGACCACACACTATAACAGAATCAAAGGGGTAGACCATATACTATACTACAGAATCAAAGGGGTAGACCACACACTATAACAGAATCAAAGGGGTAGACCACACACTATAACAGAATCAAAGGGGTAGACCATATACTATACCAGAATCAAAGGGGTAGACCACACACTATAACAGAATCAAAGGGGTAGACCATATACTATACCAGAATCAAAGGGGTAGACCACACACTATAACAGAATCAAAGGGGTAGACCATATACTATACCAGAATCAAAGGGGTAGACCACACACTATAACAGAATCAAAGGGGTAGACCACACACTATAACAGAATCAAAGGGGTAGACCATATACTATACCAGAATCAAAGGGGTAGACCACACACTATAACAGGATCAAAGGGGTAGACCACACACTATAACAGAATCAAAGGGGTAGACCACACACTATAACAGAATCAAAGGGGTAGACCACACACTATAACAGAATCAAAGGGGTAGACCACACACTATAACAGAATCAAAGGGGTAGACCACACACTATAACAGAATCAAAGGGGTAGACCACACACTATAACAGAATCAAAGGGGTAGACCATATACGATACCAGAATCAAAGGGGTGTAGACCACACACTATAACAGAATCAAAGGGGTAGACCATATACTTATACTCACAGAATCAAAGGGGTAGACCACACACTATAACAGAATCAAAGGGGTAGACCACACACTATAACAGAATCAAAGGGGTAGACCACACACTATAACAGAATCAAAGGGGTAGACCACACACTATAACAGAATCAAAGGGGTAGACCACACACTATAACAGAATCAAAGGGGGTAGACCACACACTATAACAGAATCAAAGGGGTAGACCATATACTATACCACAGAATCAAAGGGGTAGACCACACACTATAACAGAATCAAAGGGGTAGACCACACACTATAACAGAATCAAAGGGGTAGACCACACACTATAACAGAATCAAAGGGGTAGACCATATACTATACCAGGAATCAAAGGGGTAGACCACACACTATAACAGAACTCAAAGGGGTAGACCACACACACCATAACAGAATCAAAGGGTAGACCACACTATAACAGAATCAAAGGGGTAGACCACACACTATAACAGAATCAAAGGGGTAGACCACACACTATAACAGAATCAAAGGGGTAGACCACACACTATAACAGAATCAAAGGGGTAGACCATATACTATACCAGAATCAAAGGGGTAGACCACACACTATAACAGAATCAAAGGGGTAGACCATATACTATACCAGAATCAAAGGGGTAGACCACACACTATAACAGAATCAAAGGGGTAGACCATATAATGCTATACCAGAATCAAAGGGGTAGACCACACTATAACAGAATCAAAGGGGTAGACCACACACTATAACAGAATCAAAGGGGTAGACCACACACTATAACAGAATCAAAGGGGTAGACCACACACTATAAACAGAATCAAAGGGGTAGACCATATACTATACCAGAATCAAAGGGGTAGACCACACACTATAACAGAATCAAAGGTAGACCATATACTATACCAGAATCAAAGGGGTAGACCACACACTATAACAGAATCAAAGGGGTAGACCACACACTATAACAGAATCAAAGGGGTAGACCATATACTATACCAGAATCAAAGGGGTAGACCACACACTATAACAGAATCAAAGGAGTAGACCACACACTATAACAGAATCAAAGGGGTAGACCATATACTATACCAGAATCAAAGGGGTAGACCATACACTATAACAGAATCAAAGGGGTAGACCACACACTATAACAGAATCAAAGGGGTAGACCACACACTATAACAGAATCAAAGGGGTAGACCACACACTATAACAGAATCAAAAGGGTAGACCATATACTATACCAGAATCAAAGGGGTAGACCACACACTATAACAGAATCAAAGGTAGACCACACACTATAACAGAATCAAAGGGGTAGACCACACACTATAACAGAATCAAAGGGGTAGACCACACACTATAACAGAATCAAAGGGGTAGACCATATACTATACCAGAATCAAAGGGGTAGACCACACACTATAACAGAATCAAAGGGGTAGACCATATACTATACCAGAATCAAAGGGGTAGACCACACACTATAACAGAATCAAAGGGGTAGACCATATACTATACCAGAATCAAAGGGGTAGACCACACACTATACCAGAATCAAAGGGGTAGACCACACACTATAACAGAATCAAAGGGGTAGACCACACACTATAACAGAATCAAAGGGGTAGACCACACACTATAACAGAATCAAAGGGGTAGACCACACACTATAACAGAATCAAAGGGGTAGACCACACACTATAACAGAATCAAAGGGTAGACCATATACTATACCAGAATCAAAGGGGTAGACCACACACTATAACAGAATCAAAGGGGTAGACCACACACTATAACAGAATCAAAGGGGTAGACCACACACTATAACAGAATCAAAGGGGTAGACCACACACTATAACAGAATCAAAGGGGTAGACCATATACTATACCAGAATCAAAAGGGTAGACCATATACTATACCAGAATCAAAGTGGTAGACCATATACTATACCAGAATCAAAGGGGTAGACCACACACTATAACAGAATCAAAGGGTGGACCACACACTATAACAGAATCAAAGGGGTAGACCACACTATAACAGAATCAAAGGGGTAGACCACACACTATAACAGAATAAAGGGGTAGACCATATACTATACCAGAATCAAAAGGGTAGACCATATACTATACCAGAATCAAAAGGGTAGACCATATACTATACCAGAATCAAAGGGGTAGACCACACACTATAACAGAATCAAAGGGGTAGACCACACACTATAACAGAATCAAAGGGGTAGACCACACTATAACAGAATCAAAGGGGTAGACCATATACTATACCAGAATCAAAAGGGTAGACCATATTCAGTACCAGAATCAAAAGGGTAGACCATATACTATACCAGAATCAAAGGGGTAGACCACACACTATAACAGAATCAAAGGGGTAGACCACACACTATAACAGAATCAAAGGGGGTAGACCACACACTATAACAGAATCAAAGGGGTAGACCACACACTATAACAGAATCAAAGGGGTAGACCACACACTATAACAGAATCAAAGGGGTAGACCACACACTATAACAGAATCAAAGGGGTAGACCACACACTATACCAGAATCAAAGGGGTAGACCTGCTTACACTATAACAGAATCAAAGGGGTAGACCACACACTATAACAGAATCAAAGGGGTAGACCACACACTATAACAGAATCAAAGGGGTAGACCACACACTATAACAGAATCAAAGGGGTAGACCACACACTATAACAGAATCAAAGGGTAGACCACACACTATACCAGAATCAAAGGGGTAGACCACACACTATAACAGAATCAAAGGGGTAGACCACACACTATAACAGAATCAAAGGGGTAGACCATATACTATACCAGAATCAAAGGGGTAGACCACACACTATAACAGAATCAATAAAAGGGGTAGACCACACACTATAACAGAATCAAAGGGGTAGACCAGTATACTATACCAGAATCAAAGGGTAGACCACACACTATACCAGAACTGTAAGGTAGACCACACACTATAACAGAATCAAAGGGGTAGACCACACACTATAACAGAATCAAAGGGGTAGACCACACACTATAACAGAATCAAAGGGGTAGACCACACACTATAACAGAATCAAAAAGGGGTAGACCACACACTATAACAGAATCAAAGGGGTAGACCACACACTATAACAGAATCAAAGGGGTAGACCATATACTATACCAGAATCAAAGGGGTAGACCACACTATAACAGAATCAAAGGGGTAGACCACACACTATAACAGAATCAAAGGGGTAGACCACACACTATAACAGAATCAAAGGGGTAGACCACACACTATAACAGAATCAAAGGGTAGACCACACACTATAACAGAATCAAAGGGGTAGACCACACACTATACCAGAATCAAAGGGGTAGACCACACACTATAACAGAATCAAAGGGTAGACCACACACTATAACAGAATCAAAGGGGTAGACCATACTATACCAGAATCAAAGGGGTAGAATTCACACACTATACCAGAATCAAAGGGGTAGACCACACACTATAACAGAATCAAAGGGCAGACCATATACTATACCAGAATCAAAGGGGTAGACCACACACTATAACAGAATCAAAGGGGTAGACCATATACTATACCAGAATCAAAGGGGTAGACCACACACTATAACAGAATCAAAGGGGTAGACCACACACTATAACAGAATCAAAGGGGTAGACCACACACTATAACAGAATCAAAGGGGTAGACCATATACTATACCAGAATCAAAGGGTAGACCACACACTATAACAGAATCAAAGGGGTAGACCACACACTATAACAGAATCAAAGGGGTAGACCATATACTATACCAGAATCAAAGGGGTAGACCGCTACACTATACCAGAATCAAAGGGGTAGACCACACACTATAACAGAACAATCAAAGGGGTAGACCTAACCACATCATAAACAGGAAATCACAAAGTAAGAACTGTTGACACTATACACAGAATGGAAGAATAGATAGACTATGCTCAGAACACAAAAGGGTAGACCACACACTATAACAGAACTTAAAGGGGTATCCATGTACAAGGCCCAGCCAGAACTGTAAAAGACCCACACTATAACAGAATAAGAATCCCACACCAACAAACAAATCAAAAGAAGAATGCTTATACTGTTACCAGAATCATATGGGTAGACCACACACTATACCAGAATCAAAGAAGTAGACCACAACATTCCATAACAGAACTCAAAGAAGGATCCACACACCATAACAGAATAAAGGTATCTCATACATTATAACCAAACCAAAGTGGTAAAGGCCACACACTATGCCCAGGAATCAGTAAAGTGCTCTGCACATTATGACAGGTTCAAAGGTATGGCCTACACACTATAACAGAAATCAGTAAGGGACTACACACGCAACAGAACAAAGGGTACTCATACTATGCTCAGAACAAGAAGGACTATCAACACTATAACAGAATTGGAAGAACTCAAATCATAACAGAATAAAGGGGTAGACCATATACTATACCAGAATCAAAGGGGTAGACCACACACTATAACAGAATCAAAGGGGTAGACCACACACTATAACAGAATCAAAGGGGTAGACCACACACTATAAACAGAATCAAAGGGGTAGACCATATACTATACCAGAATCAAAGGGGTAGACCACACACTATAACAGAATCAAAGGGGTAGACCACACACTATAACAGAATCAAAGGGGTAGACCACACACTATAACAGAATCAAAGGGGTAGACCACACACTATAACAGAATCAAAGGGGTAGACCATATACTATACCAGAATCAAAGGGGTAGACCACACACTATAACAGAATCAAAGGGGTAGACCATATACTATACCAGAATCAAAGGGGTAGACCACACACTATAACAGAATCAAAGGGGTAGACCATATACTATACCAGAATCAAAGGGGTAGACCACACACTATAACAGAATCAAAGGGGTAGACCACACACTATAACAGAATCAAAGGGGTAGACCACATTAATTATAACAGAATCAAAGGGGTAGACCATATACTATACCAGAATCAAAGGGGTAGACCACACACTATAACAGAATCAAAGGGGTAGACCATATACTATACCAGAATCAAAGGGGTAGACCACACACTATAACAGAATCAAAGGGTAGACCACACACTATAACAGAATCAAAGGGGTAGACCACACACTATAACAGAATCAAAGGGGTAGACCACACACTATAACAGAATCAAAGGGGTAGACCATATACTATACCAGAATCAAAGGGGTAGACCACACACTATAACAGAATCAAAGGGGTAGACCACACACTATAACAGAATCAAAGGGGTAGACCACACACTATAACAGAATCAAAGGGGTAGACCATATACTATACCAGAATCAAAGGGGTAGACCACACACTATAAGCCCAGAATCCAAGGGGTAGACCATATACTATACCAGAATCAAGTGGGTCTACACACTATAACAGAATCAAAGGGGTAGACCATATACTATACCAGAATCAAAGGGGTAGACCACACACTATAACAGAATCAAAGGGGTAGACCACACACTATAACAGAATCAAAGGGGTAGACCACACACTATAACAGAATCAAAGGGGTAGACCACACACTATAACAGAATCAAAGGGGTAGACCACACACTATAACAGAATCAAAGGGGTAGACCACACACTATAACAGAATCAAAGGGGTAGACCACACACTATAACAGAATCAAAGGGGTAGACCACACACTATAACAGAATCAAAGGGGTAGACCACACACTATAACAGAATCAAAGGGGTAGACCACACACTATAACAGAATCAAAGGGGTAGACCACACACTATAACAGAATCAAAGGGGTAGACCATATACTATACCAGAATCAAAGGGGTAGACCACACACTATAACAGAATCAAAGGGGTAGACCATATACTATACCAGAATCAAAGGGGTAGACCACACACTATAACAGAATCAAAGGGTAGACCACACACTATAACAGAATCAAAGGGGTAGACCATATACTATACCAGAATCAAAGGGGTAGACCACACACTATAACAGAATCAAAGGGGTAGACCACACACTATAACAGAATCAAAGGGGTAGACCATATACTATACCAGAATCAAAGGGGTAGACCACACACTATACCAGAATCAAAGGGGTAGACCACACACTATAAATAGAATCAAAGGGTAGACCATATACTATACCAGAATCAAAGGGGTAGACCACACACTATAACAGAATCAAAGGGGTAGACCATATACTATACCAGAATCAAAGGGGTAGACCCACACACTATACCAGAATCAAAGGGGTAGACCACACACTATAACAGAATCAAAGGGGTAGACCATATACTATACCAGAATCAAAAGTGTGTAGACCACACACTATAACAGAATCAAAGGGGTAGACCACACACTATAACAGAATCAAAGGGGTAGACCATATACTATACCAGAATCAAAGGGGTAGACTCCACACACTATAACAGAATCAAAGGGGTAGACCACACACTATAACAGAATCAAAGGGGGTAGACCACACACTATAACAGAATCAAAGGGGTAGACCACACACTATAACAGAATCAAAGGGGTAGACCATATACTATACCAGAATCAAAGGGGTAGACCACACACTATAACAGAATCAAAGGGGTAGACCATATACTATACCAGAACTCTCAAAGGGGTAGACCACACACTATAACAGAATCAAAGGGGTAGACCACACACTATAACAGAATCAAAGGGGTAGACCACACACTATAACAGAATCAAAGGGGTAGACCACACACTATAACAGAATCAAAGGGGTAGACCATATACTATACCAGAATCAAAGGGGTAGACCACACACTATAACAGAATCAAAGGGTAGACCATATACTATACCAGAATCAAAGGGGTAGACCACACACTATAACAGAATCAAAGGGGTAGACCACACACTATAACAGAATCAAAGGGGTAGACCATATACTATACCAGAATCAAAGGGGTAGACCACACACTATAACAGAATCAAAGGGGTAGACCACACACTATAACAGAATCAAAGGGGTAGACCATATACTATACTCAGAATCAAAGGGGTAGACCACACACTATAACAGAATCAAAGGGGTAGACCATATACTATACCAGAATCAAAAGGGGTAGACCTACACACTATAACAGAATCAAAGGGGTAGACCACACACTATAACAGAATCAAAGGGGTAGACCATATACTATACCAGAATCAAAGGGGTAGACCACACACTATAACAGAATCAAAGGGGTAGACCATATACTATACCAGAATCAAAGGGGTAGACCACACACTATAACAGAATCAAAGGGGTAGACCACACACTATAACAGAATCAAAGGGGTAGACCACACACTATAACAGAATCAAAGGGGTAGACCATATACTATACCAGAATCAAAGGGGTAGACCACACACTATAACAGAATCAAAGGGGTAGACCACACACTATAACAGAATCAAAGGGGTAGACCATATACTATACCAGAATCAAAGGGGTAGACCACACACTATAACAGAATCAAAGGGTAGACCACACACTATAACAGAATCAAAGGGGTAGACCATATACTACACCAGAATCAAAGGGGTAGACCACACACTATAACAGAACTAAAGGGGTAGACCACACACTATAACAGAATCAAAGGGGTAGACCATATACTATACCAGAATCAAAGGGGTAGACCACACACTATAACAGAATCAAAGGGGTAGACCATATACTATACCAGAATCAAAGGGGTAGACCACACACTATAACAGAATCCGAAAGGGGTAGACCATATACTATACCAGAATCAAAGGGGTAGACCACACACTATAACAGAATCAAAGGGGTAGACCACACACTATAACAGAATCAAAGGGGTAGACCATATACTATACCAGAATCAAAGGGGTAGACCACACACTATAACAGAATCAAAGGGGTAGACCACACACTATAACAGAATCAAAGGGGTAGACCATATACTATACCAGAATCAAAGGGGTAGACCACACACTATAACAGAATCAAAGGGGGTAGACCACACACTATAACAGAATCAAAGGGGTAGACCATATACTATACCAGAATCAAAGGGGGTAGACCACACACTATAACAGAATCAAAGGGGTAGACCATATACTATACCAGAATCAAAGGGGTAGACCACACACTATAACAGAATCAAAGGGGTAGACCATATACTATACCAGAATCAAAGGTAGACCACACACTATAACAGAATCAAAGGGGTAGACCACACACTATAACAGAATCAAAGGGGTAGACCATATACTATACCAGAATCAAAGGGGTAGACCACACACTATAACAGAATCAAAGGGGTAGACCATATACTATACCAGAATCAAAGGGGTAGACCACACACTATAACAGAATCAAAGGGGTAGAACATATACTATACCAGAATCAAAGGGGTAGACCACACACTATAACAGAATCAAAGGGGTAGACCATATACTATACCAGAATCAAAGGGGTAGACCACACACTATAACAGAATCAAAGGGGTAGACCATATACTATACCAGAATCAAAGGGGTAGACCACACACTATAACAGAATCAAAGGGGTAGACCACACACTATAACAGAATCAAAGGGGTAGACCATATACTATACCAGAATCAAAGGGGTAGACCACACACTATAACAGAATCAAAGGGGTAGACCATATACTATACCAGAATCAAAGGGGTAGACCACACACTATAACAGAATCAAAGGGGTAGACCATATACTATACCAGGAATCAAAAGGTAGACCACACACTATAACAGAATCAAAGGGGTAGACCATATACTATACCAGAATCAAAGGGGTAGACCACACACTATAACAGAATCAAAGGGGTAGACCATATACTATACCAGAATCAAAGGGGTAGACCACACACTATAACAGAATCAAAGGGGTAGACCACACACTATAACAGAATCAAAGGGGTAGACCATATACTATACCAGAATCAAAGGGGTAGACCACACACTATAACAGAATCAAAGGGGTAGACCATATACTATACCAGAATCAAAGGGGTAGACCACACACTATAACAGAATCAAAGGGGTAGACCATATACTATACCAGAATCAAAGGGGTAGACCACACACTATAACAGAATCAAAGGGGTAGACCATATACTATACCAGAATCAAAGGGGTAGACCACACACTATAACAGAATCAAAGGGGTAGACCACACACTATAACAGAATCAAGGCAGACCATATACTATACCAGAACTGCAGACCGCCACACTATAACAGAATCAAAGTGGGTAGACCACACACTATAACAGAATCAAAGGGGTAGACCATATACTATACCAGAATCAAAGGGGTAGACCACACACTATAACAGAATCAAAGGGGGTAGACCATATACTATACCAGAATCAAAGGGGTAGACCACACACTATAACAGAATCAAAGGGGTAGACCATATACTATACCAGAATCAAAGGGGTAGACCACACACTATAACAGAATCAAAGGGGTAGACCACACACTATAACAGAATCAAAGGGTGACCATATACTATACCAGAATCAAAGGGGTAGACCATACACTATAACAGAATCAAAGGGGTAGACCATATACTATACCAGAATCAAAGGGGTAGACCACACACTATAACAGAATCAAAGGGGTAGACCACACACTATAACAGAATCAAAGGGGTAGACCACACACTATAACAGAATCAAAGGGGTAGACCATATACTATACCAGAATCAAAGGGGTAGACCACACACTATAACAGAATCAAAGGGGTAGACCACACACTATAACAGAATCAAAGGGGTAGACCATATACTATACCAGAATCAAAGGGTAGACCACACACTATAACAGAATCAAAGGGGTAGACCACACACCATAACAGAATCAAAGGGGTAGACCATATACTATACCAGAATCAAAGGGGTAGACCACACACTATAACAGAATCAAAGGGGGTAGACCACACACTATAACAGAATCAAAGGGGTAGACCATATACTATACCAGAATCAAAGGGGTAGACCACACACTATAACAGAATCAAAGGGGGAGATCTATATACTATACCAGAATCAAAAGGGGTAGACCACACACTATAACAGAATCAAAGGGGTAGACCATATACTATACCAGAATCAAAGGGGTAGACCACACACTATAACAGAATCAAAGGGGTAGACCACACACTATAACAGAATCAAAGGGGGCAGACCATATACTATACCAGAATCAAAGGGGTAGACCACACACTATAACAGAATCAAAGGGGTAGACCACACACTATAACAGAATCAAAGGGGTAGACCATATACTATACCAGAATCAAAGGGGTAGACCACACACTATAACAGAATCAAAGGGGTAGACCACACACTATAACAGAATCAAAGGGGTAGACCATATACTATACCAGAATCAAAGGGGTAGACCACACACTATAACAGAATCAAAGGGGTAGACCACACACTATACAGAATCAAAGGGTAGACCATATACTATACCAGAATCAAAGGGGTAGACCACACACTATAACAGAATCAAAGGGGTAGACTCCACACACTATAACAGAATCAAAGGGGTAGACCACACACTATAACAGAATCAGTACCACACACTATAACAGAATCAAAGGGGTAGACCACACACTATAACAGAATCAAAGGGGTAGACCATATACTATACCAGAATCAAAGGGGTAGACCACACACTATAACAGAATCAAAGGGGTAGACCACACACTATATAACAGAATCAAAGGGGTAGACCATATACTATACCAGAATCAAAGGGGTAGACCACACACTATAACAGAATCAAAGGGGTAGACCACACACTATAACAGAATCAAAGGGGTAGACCATATACTATACCAGAATCAAAGGGGTAGACCACACACTATAACAGAATCAAAGGGGTAGACCATATACTATACCAGAAACTGTAAAGGGGTAGACCACACTATAACAGAATCAAAGGGGTAGACCATATACTATACCAGAATCAAAGGGGTAGACCACACACTATAACAGAATCAAAGGGGTAGACCATATACTATACCAGAATCAAAGGGGTAGACCACACACTATGCAACAGAATCAAAGGGGTAGACCATATACTATACCAGAATCAAAGGGGTAGACCACACACTATAACAGAATCAAAGGGGTAGACCATATACTATACCAGAATCAAAGGGGTAGACCACACACTATAACAGAATCAAAGGGGTAGACCATATACTATACCAGAATCAAAGGGGTAGACCACACACTATAACAGAATCAAAGGGGTAGACCATATACTATACCAGAATCAAAGGGGTAGACCACACACTATAACAGAATCAAAGGGGTAGACCATATACTATACCAGAATCAAAGGGGTAGACCACACACTATAACAGAATCAAAGGGGTAGACCATATACTATACCAGAATCAAAGGGGTAGACCACACACTATAACAGAATCAAAGGGGTAGACCATATACTATACCAGAATCAAAGGGGTAGACCACACACTATAACAGAATCAAAGGGTAGACCACACACTATAACAGAATCAAAGCGTAGACCATATACTATACCAGAATCAAAGGGGTAGACCACACACTATAACAGAATCAAAGGGGTAGACCATATACTATACCAGAATCAAAGGGTAGACCAGACACTATAACAGAATCAAAGGGGTAGACCATATACTATACCAGAATCAAAGGGGTAGACCACACACTATAACAGAATCAAAGGGGTAGACCATATACTATACCAGAATCAAAGGGGTAGACCACACACTATAACAGAATCAAAGGGGTAGACCATATACTATACCAGAATCAAAGGGGTAGACCACACACTAAGTAACAGAATCAAAGGGGTAGACCATATACTATACCAGAATCAAAGGGGTAGACCACACACTATAACAGAATCAAAGGGGTAGACCATATACTATACCAGAATCAAAGGGGTAGACCACACACTATAACAGAATCAAAGGGGTAGACCATATACTATACCAGAATCAAAGGGGTAGAATTGCTACACTATAACAGAATCAAAGGGGTAGACCATATACTATACCAGAATCAAAGGGGTAGACCACACACTATAACAGAATCAAAGGGGTAGACCATATACTATACCAGAATCAAAGGGGTAGACCACACACTATAACAGAATCAAAGGGGTAGACCATATACTATACCAGAATCAAAGGGGTAGACCACACACTATAACAGAATCAAAGGGGTAGACCACACACTATAACAGAATCAAAGGTAGACCATATACTATACCAGAATCAAAGGGGTAGACCACACACTATAACAGAATCAAAGGGGTAGACCACACACTATAACAGAATCAAAGGGGTAGACCACACACTATAACAGAATCAAAGGGGTAGACCACACACTATAACAGAATCAAAGGGGTAGACCATATACTATACCAGAATCAAAGGGGTAGACCACACACTATAACAGAATCAAAGGGGTAGACCATATACTATACCAGAATCAAAGGGGTAGACCACACACTATAACAGAATCAAAGGGGTAGACCACACACTATAACAGAATCAAAGGGGTAGACCATATACTATACCAGAATCAAAGGGGTAGACCACACACTATAACAGAATCAAAGGGGTAGACCATATACTATACCAGAATCAAAGGGGTAGACCACACACTATAACAGAATCAAAGGGGTAGACCACACACTATAACAGAACTTCAAAGGGGTAGACCATATACTATACCAGAATCAAAGGGGTAGACCACACACTATAACAGAATCAAAGGGGTAGACCATATACTATACCAGAATCAAAGGGGTAGACCACACACTATAACAGAATCAAAGGGGTAGACCACACACTATAACAGAATCAAAGGGGTAGACCATATACTATACCAGAATCAAAGGGGTAGACCACACACTATAACAGAATCAAAGGGGTAGACCACACACTATAACAGAATCAAAGGGGTAGACCACACACTATAACAGAATCAAAGGGGTAGACCACACACTATAACAGAATCAAAGGGGTAGACCATATACTATACCAGAATCAAAGGGGTAGACCACACACTATAACAGAATCAAAGGGGTAGACCATATACTATACCAGAATCAAAGGGGTAGACCACACACTATAACAGAATCAAAGGGGTAGACCACACACTATAACAGAATCAAAGGGGTAGACCAGGTACTATACCAGAATCAAAGGGGTAGACCACACACTATAACAGAATCAAAGGGGTAGACCATATACTATACCAGAATCAAAGGGGTAGACCACACACTATAACAGAATCAAAGGGGTAGACCACACACTATAACAGAATCAAAGGGGTAGACCACACACTATAACAGAATCAAAGGGGTAGACCATATACTATACCAGAATCAAAGGGGTAGACCACACACTACAACAGAATCAAAGGGGTAGACCACACACTATAACAGAATCAAAGGGGTAGACCATATACTATACCAGAATCAAAGGGGTAGACCACACACTATAACAGAATCAAAGGGGTAGACCACACACTATAACAGAATCAAAGGGGTAGACCATATACTATACCACAGAATCAAAGGTAGACCACACACTATAACAGAATCAAAGGGGTAGACCACACACTATAACAGAATCAAAGGGGTAGACCATATACTATACCAGAATCAAAGGGGTAGACCACACACTATAACAGAATCAAAGGGGTAGACCATATACTATACCAGAATCAAAGGGGTAGACCACACACTATAACAGAATCAAAGGGGTAGACCACACACTATAACAGAATCAAAGGGGTAGACCATATACTATACCAGAATCAAAGGGGTAGACCACACACTATAACAGAATCAAAGGGGTAGACCATATACTATACCAGAATCAAAGGGGTAGACCACACACTATAACAGAATCAAAGGGGTAGACCACACACTATAACAGAATCAAAGGGGTAGACCATATACTATACCAGAATCAAAGGGGTAGACCATATACTATACCAGAATCAAAGGGGTAGACCACACACTATAACAGAACTAAAGGGGTAGACCACACACTATAACAGAATCAAAGGGGTAGACCACACACTATAACAGAATCAAAGGGGTAGACCATATACTATACCAGAATCAAAGGGGTAGACCACACACTATAACAGAATCAAAGGGGTAGACCATATACTATACCAGAATCAAAGGGGTAGACCACACACTATAACAGAATCAAAGGGGTAGACCACACACTATAACAGAATCAAAGGGGTAGACCATATACTATACCAGAATCAAAGGGGTAGACCATATACTATACCAGAATCAAAGGGTAGACCACACACTATAACAGAATCAAAGGGGTAGACCACACACTATAACAGAATCAAAGGGGTAGACCACACACTATAACAGAATCAAAGGGGTAGACCATATACTATACCAGAATCAAAGGGGTAGACCACACACTATAACAGAATCAAAGGGGAGACCACACACTATAACAGAATCAAAGGGGTAGACCATATACTATACCAGAATCAAAGGGGTAGACCACACACTATAACAGAATCAAAGGGGTAGACCATATACTATACCAGAATCAAAGGGGTAGACCACACACTATAACAGAATCAAAGGGGTAGACCACACACTATAACAGAATCAAAGGGGTAGACCATATACTATACCAGAATCAAAGGGGTAGACCACACACTATAACAGAATCAAAGGGGTAGACCACACAATTATAACAGAATCAAAGGGGTAGACCATATACTATACCAGAATCAAAGGGTAGACCACACACTATAACAGAATCAAAGGGGTAGACCACACACTATAACAGAATCAAAGGGGTAGACCATATACTATACCAGAATCAAAGGGGTAGACCACACACTATAACAGAATCAAAGGGGTAGACCATATACTATACCAGAATCAAAGGGGTAGACCACACACTATAACAGAATCAAAGGGGTAGACCACACACTATAACAGAATCAAAGGGGTAGACCACACACTATAACAGAAATCAAAGGGTAGACCATATACTATACCAGAATCAAAGGGGTAGACCACACACTATAACAGAATCAAAGGGGTAGACCATGCCACACTATAACAGAATCAAAGGGGTAGACCATATACTATACCAGAATCAAAGGGGTAGACCCTACACACTATAACAGAATCAAAGGGGTAGACCACACACTATAACAGAATCAAAGGGGTAGACCATATACTATACCAGAATCAAAGGGGTAGACCACACACTATAACAGAATCAAAGGGTAGACCACACACTATAACAGAATCAAAGGGGTAGACCATATACTATACCTAGAATCAAAGGGGTAGACCACACACTATAACAGAATCAAAGGGGTAGACCACACACTATAACAGAATCAAAGGGGTAGACCATATACTATACCAGAATCAAAGGCAGACTGCTAATACCATAACAGAATCAAAGGGGTAGACCACACACTATAACAGAATCAAAGGGGTAGACCATATACTATACCAGAATCAAAGGGGTAGACCACACACTATAACAGAATCAAAGGGGTAGACCACACACTATAACAGAATCAAAGGGTAGACCATATACTATACCAGAATCAAAGGGGTAGACCACACACTATAACAGAATCAAAGGGGTAGACCACACACTATAACAGAATCAAAGGGGTAGACCAAAGTATACTATACCAGAATCAAAGGGGTAGACCACACACTATAACAGAATCAAAGGGGTAGACCATATACTATACCAGAATCAAAGGGGTAGACCACACACTATAACAGAATCAAAGGGGTAGACCACACACTATAACAGAATCAAAGGGGTAGACCACACACTATAACAGAATCAAAGGGGTAGACCATATACTATACCAGAATCAAAGGGTAGACCACACACTATAACAGAATCAAAGGGGTAGACCATATACTATACCAGAATCAAAGGGGTAGACCACACACTATAACAGAATCAAAGGGGTAGACCACACACTATAACAGAATCAAAGGGGTAGACCATATACTATACCAGAATCAAAGGGGTAGACCACACACTATAACAGAATCAAAGGGGTAGACCACACACTATAACAGAATCAAAGGGGTAGAATTCATATACTATACCAGAATCAAAGGGGTAGACCACACACTATAACAGAATCAAAGGGGTAGACCACACACTATAACAGAATCAAAGGGGTAGACCATATACTATACCAGAATCAAAGGGGTAGACCACACACTATAACAGAATCAAAGGGGTAGACCATATACTATACCAGAATCAAAGGGGTAGACCACACACTATAACAGAATCAAAGGGGTAGACCACACACTATAACAGAATCAAAGGGGTAGACCATATACTATACCAGAATCAAAGGGGTAGACCACACACTATAACAGAATCAAAGGGTAGACCATATACTATACCAGAATCAAAGGGGTAGACCACACACTATAACAGAATCAAAGGGGTAGACCACACACTATAACAGAATCAAAGGGGTAGACCATATACTATACCAGAATCAAAGGGGTAGACCACACACTATAACAGAATCAAAGGGGTAGACCACACACTATAACAGAATCAAAGGGGTAGACCATATACTATACCAGAATCAAAGGGGTAGACCTCACACACTATAACAGAATCAAAGGGGTAGACCACACACTATAACAGAATCAAAGGGGTAGACCATATACTATACCAGAATCAAAGGGGTAGACCACACACTATAACAGAATCAAAGGGGTAGACCATATACTATACCAGAATCAAAGGGGTAGACCACACACTATAACAGAATCAAAGGGGTAGACCACACACTATAACAGAATCAAAGGGGTAGACCATATACTATACCAGAATCAAAGGGGTAGACCACACACTATAACAGAATCAAAGGGGTAGACCACACACTATAACAGAATCAAAGGGGTAATCATATACTATACCAGAATCAAAGGGGTAGACCACACACTATAACAGAATCAAAGGGGTAGACCATATACACACCAGAATCAAAGGGGTAGACCACACACTATAACAGAATCAAAGGGGTAGACCACACACTATAACGGGAATCAAAGGGGTAGACCATATACTATACCAGAATCAAAGGGTAGACCACACACTATAACAGAATCAAAGGGGTAGACCACACACTATAACAGAATCAAAGGGGTAGACCATATACTATACCAGAATCAAAGGGGTAGACCACACACTATAACAGAATCAAAGGGGTAGACCACACACTATAACAGAATCAAAGGGGTAGACCATATACTATACCACAGAATCAAAGGGGTAGACCACACACTATAACAGAATCAAAGGGGTAGACCACACACTATAACAGAATCAAAGGGGTAGACCATATACTATACCAGAATCAAAGGGGTAGACCACACACTATAACAGAATCAAAGGGGTAGACCACACACTATAACAGAATCAAAGGGGTAGACCATATACTATACCAGAATCAAAGGGGTAGACCACACACTATAACAGAATCAAAGGGGTAGACCACACACTATAACAGAATCAAAGGGGTAGACCATATACTATACCAGAATCAAAGGGGTAGACCACACACCATAATGGGGTAGACCATATACTATACCAGAATCAAAGGGGTAGACCACACACTATAACAGAATCAAAGGGTAGACCACACACTATAACAGAATCAAAGGGGTAGACCATATACTATACCAGAATCAAAGGGGTAGACCACACACTATAACAGAATCAAAGGGGTAGACCACACACTATAACAGAATCAAAGGGGTAGACCATATACTATACCAGAATCAAAGGGGTAGACCACACACTATAACAGAATCAAAGGGGTAGACCACACACTATAACAGAATCAAAGGGGTAGACCATATACTATACCAGAATCAAAGGGGTAGACCACACACTATAACAGAATCAAAGGGGTGGTGGACCATATACTATACCAGAATCAAAGGGGTAGACCACACAATTATAACATAAATCAAAGGGGTAGACCACACACTATAACAGAATCAAAGGGTAGACCATATACTATACCAGAATCAAAGGGGTAGACCACACACTATAACAGAATCAAAGGGGTAGACCATATACTATACCAGAATCAAAGGGGTAGACCACACACTATAACAGAATCAAAGGGGTAGACCACACACTATAACAGAATCAAAGGGGTAGACCATATACTATACCACAGAATCAAAGGGGTAGACCACACACTATAACAGAATCAAAGGGGTAGACCATATACTATACCAGAATCAAAGGGGTAGACCACACACTATAACAGAATCAAAGGGGTAGACCACACACTATAACAGAATCAAAGGGTAGACCATATACTATACCAGAATCAAAGGGGTAGACCACACACTATAACAGAATCAAAGGGGTAGACCATATACTATACCAGAATCAAAGGGGTAGACCACACACTATAACAGAATCAAAGGGGTAGACCACACACTATAACAGAATCAAAGGGGTAGACCATATACTATACCAGAATCAAAGGGGTAGACCACACACTATAACAGAATCAAAGGGGTAGACCACACACTATAACAGAATCAAAGGGGTAGACCATATACTATACCAGAATCAAAGGGGTAGACCACACACTATAACAGAATCAAAGGGGTAGACCACACACTATAACAGAATCAAAGGGGTAGACCATATACTATACCAGAATCAAAGGGGTAGACCACACACTATAACAGAATCAAAGGGGTAGACCATATACTATACCAGAATCAAAGGGGTAGACCACACACTATAACAGAATCAAAGGGGTAGACCACACACTATAACAGAATCAAAGGGGTAGACCATATACTATACCAGAATCAAAGGGGTAGACCACACACTATAACAGAATCAAAGGGGTAGACCATATACTATACCAGAATCAAAGGGGTAGACCACACACTATAACAGAATCAAAGGGGTAGACCACACACTATAACAGAATCAAAGGGGTAGACCATATACTATACCAGAATCAAAGGGGTAGACCACACACTATAACAGAATCAAAGGGGTAGACCACACACTATAACAGAATCAAAGGGGTAGACCATATACTATACCAGAATCAAAAAGGGTAGACCACACACTATAACAGAATCAAAGGGGTAGACCATATACTATACCAGAATCAAAGGGGTAGACCACACACTATAACAGAATCAAAGGGGTAGACCACACTATAACAGAATCAAAGGGGTAGACCATATACTATACCAGAATCAAAGGGGTAGACCACACACTATAACAGAATCAAAGGGGTAGACCATATACTATACCAGAATCAAAGGGGTAGACCACACACTATAACAGAATCAAAGGTAGACCACACACTATAACAGAATCAAAGGGGTAGACCACACACCATAACAGAATCAAAGGGGTAGACCATATACTATACCAGAATCAAAGGGGTAGACCACACACTATAACAGAATCAAAGGGGTAGACCACACACTATAACAGAATCAAAGGGGTAGACCATATACTATACCAGAATCAAAGGGGTAGACCACACACTATAACAGAATCAAAGGGGTAGACCACACACTATAACAGAATCAAAGGGGTAGACCATATACTATACCAGAATCAAAGGGGTAGACCACACACTATAACAGAATCAAAGGGGTAGACCACACACTATAACAGAATCAAAGGGGTAGACCATATACTATACCAGAATCAAAGGGGTAGACCACACACTATAACAGAATCAAAGGGGTAGACCACACTATAACAGAATCAAAGGGGTAGACCACACACTATAACAGAATCAAAGGGGTAGACCATATACTATACCAGAATCAAAGGGGTAGACCACACACTATAACAGAATCAAAGGGGTAGACCACACACTATAACAGAATCAAAGGGGTAGACCACACACTATAACAGAATCAAAGGGGTAGACCATATACTATACCAGAATCAAAGGGGTAGACCACACACTATAACAGAATCAAAGGGGTAGACCACACACTATAACAGAATCAAAGGTAGACCACACACTATAACAGAATCAAAGGGGTAGACCATATACTATACCAGAATCAAAGGGGTAGACCACACACTATAACAGAATCAAAGGGGTAGACCACACACTATAACAGAATCAAAGGGGTAGACCATATACTATACCAGAATCAAAGGGGTAGACCACACACTATAACAGAATCAAATGGGTAGACCACACACTATAATAGAATCAAAGGGGTAGGACCAAGAGCACTATAACAGAATCAAAGGGGTAGACCATATACTATACCAGAATCAAAGGGGTAGACCACACACTATAACAGAATCAAAGGGGTAGACCACACACTATAACAGAATCAAAGGGGTAGACCACACACTATAACAGAATCAAAGGGGTAGACCATATACTATACCAGAATCAAAGGGGTAGACCACACACTATAACAGAATCAAAGGGGTAGACCACACACTATAACAGAATCAAAGGGGTAGACCATATACTATACCAGAATCAAAGGGGTAGACCACACACTATAACAGAATCAAAGGGGTAGACCACACACTATAACAGAATCAAAGGCAGACCACACACTATAACAGAATCAAAGGGGTAGACCATATACTATACCAGAATCAAAGGGGTAGACCACACACTATAACAGAATCAAAGGGGTAGACCACACACTATAACAGAATCAAAGGGGTAGACCACACACTATAACAGAATCAAAGGGGTAGACCATATACTATACCAGAATCAAAGGGGTAGACCACACACTATAACAGAATCAAAGGGGTAGACCATATACTATACCAGAATCAAAGGGGTAGACCACACACTATAACAGAATCAAAGGGGTAGACCACACACTATAACAGAATCAAAGGGGTAGACCACACACTATAACAGAATCAAAGGGGTAGACCATATACTATACCAGAATCAAAGGGGTAGACCACACACTATAACAGAATCAAAGGGGTAGACCACACACTATAACAGAATCAAAAGGGGTAGACCACACACTATAACAGAATCAAAGGGGTAGACCATATACTATACCAGAATCAAGGGGTAGACCACACACTATAACAGAATCAAAGGGGTAGACCATATACTATACCAGAATCAAAGGGGTAGACCACACACTATAACAGAATCAAAGGGGTAGACCACACACTATAACAGAATCAAAGGGGTAGACCACACACTATAACAGAATCAAAGGGGTAGACCATATACTATACCAGAATCAAAGGGGTAGACCACACACTATAACAGAATCAAAGGGTAGACCATATACTATACCAGAATCAAAGGGGTAGACCACACACTATAACAGAATCAAAGGGGTAGACCACACACTATAACAGAATCAAAGGGGTAGACCACACACTATAACAGAATCAAAGGGGTAGACCATATACTATACCAGAATCAAAGGTAGACCACACACTATAACAGAATCAAAGGGGTAGACCACACACTATAACAGAATCAAAGGGGTAGACCACACACTATAACAGAATCAAAGGGGTAGACCATATACTATACCAGAATCAAAGTGGGTAGACCACACACTATAACAGAATCAAAGGGGTAGACCATATACTATACCAGAATCAAAGGGGTAGACCACACACTATAACAGAATCAAAGGGGTAGACCACACACTATAACAGAATCAAAGGGGTAGACCACACACTATAACAGAATCAAAGGGGTAGACCATATACTATACCAGAATCAAAGGGGTAGACCACACACTATAACAGAATCAAAGGGGGTAGACCACACACTATAACAGAATCAAAGGGGTAGACCATATACTATACCAGAATCAAAGGGGTAGACCACACACTATAACAGAATCAAAGGGGTAGACCACACACTATAACAGAATCAAAGGGGTAGACCATATACTATACCAGAATCAAAGGGGTAGACCACACACTATAACAGAATCAAAGGTAGACCACACACTATAACAGAATCAAAGGGGTAGACCACACACTATAACAGAATCAAAGGGGTAGACCATATACTATACCAGAATCAAAGGGGTAGACCACACACTATAACAGAATCAAAGGGGTAGACCACACACTATAACAGAATCAAAGGGGTAGACCATATACTATACCAGAATCAAAGGGGTAGACCACACACTATAACAGAATCAAAGGGGTAGACCACACACTATAACAGAATCAAAGGGGTAGACCACACTATAACAGAATCAAAGGGGTAGACCATATACTATACCAGAATCAAAGGGGTAGACCACACACTATAACAGAATCAAAGGGGTAGACCACACACTATAACAGAATCAAAGGGGTAGACCATATACTATACCAGAATCAAAGGGTAGACCACACAATTATGTTAACAGAATCAAAGGGGTAGACCATATACTATACCAGAATCAAAGGGTAGACCACACACTATAACAGAATCAAAGGGGTAGACCACACACTATAACAGAATCAAAGGGGTAGACCATATACTATACCAGAATCAAAGGGGTAGACCACACACTATAACAGAATCAAAGGGGTAGACCACACACTATAACAGAATCAAAGGGGTAGACCATATACTATACCAGAATCAAAGGGGTAGACCACACACTATAACAGAATCAAAGGGGTAGACCATATACTATACCAGAATAAAGGGGTAGACCACACACTATAACAGAATCAAAGGGGTAGACCACACACTATAACAGAATCAAAGGGGTAGACCATATACTATACCAGAATCAAAGGGTAGACCACACACTATAACAGAATCAAAGGGGTAGACCACACACTATAACAGAATCAAAGGGGTAGACCATATACTATACCAGAATCAAAGGGGTAGACCACACACTATAACAGAATCAAAGGGGTAGACCACACACTATAACAGAATCAAAGGGGTAGACCATATACTATACCAGAATCAAAGGGGTAGACCACACACTATAACAGAATCAAAGGGGTAGACCACACACTATAACAGAATCAAAGGGGTAGACCACACACTATAACAGAATCAAAGGGGTAGACCATATACTATACCAGAATCAAAGGGGTAGACCACACACTATAACAGAATCAAAGGGGTAGACCACACACTATAACAGAATCAAATGGGTAGACCACACACTATAACAGAATCAAAGGGGTAGACCATATACTATACCAGAATCAAAGGGGTAGACCACACACTATAACAGAATCAAAGGGGTAGACCACACACTATAACAGAATCAAAGGGGTAGACCATATATCATACCAGAATCAAAGGGGTAGACCACACACTATAACAGAATCAAAGGGGTAGACCACACACTATAACAGAATCAAAGGGGTAGACCACACACTATAACAGAATCAAAGGGGTAGACCACACACTATAACAGAATCAAAGGGGTAGACCATATACTATACCAGAATCAAAGGGGTAGACCACACACTATAACAGAATCAAAGGGGTAGACCATATACTATACCAGAATCAAAGGGGTAGACCACACACTATAACAGAATCAAAGGGGTAGACCACACACTATAACAGAATCAAAGGGGTAGACCATATACTATACCAGAATCAAAGGGGTAGACCACACACTATAACAGAATCAAAGGGGTAGACCACACACTATAACAGAATCAAAGGGGTAGACCACACACTATAACAGAATCAAAGGGGTAGACCACACACTATAACAGAATCAAAGGGGTAGACCACACACTATAACAGAATCAAAGGGGTAGACCATATACTATACCAGAATCAAAGGGGTAGACCACACACTATAACAGAATCAAAGGGGTAGACCATATACTATACCAGAATCAAAGGGGTAGACCACACACTATAACAGAATCAAAGGGGTAGACCATATACTATACCAGAATCAAAGGGGTAGACCACACACTATAACAGAATCAAAGGGGTAGACCACACACTATAACAGAATCAAAGGGGTAGACCACACATCATAACAGAATCAAAGGGGTAGACCACACACTATAACAGAATCAAAGGGGTAGACCATATACTATACCAGAATCAAAGGGGTAGACCACACACTATAACAGAATCAAAGGGGTAGACCATATACTATACCAGAATCAAAGGGGTAGACCACACACTATAACAGAATCAAAGGGGTAGACCACACACTATAACAGAATCAAAGGGGTAGACCACACACTATAACAGAATCAAAGGGGTAGACCACACACTATAACAGAATCAAAGGGGTAGACCACACACTATAACAGAATCAAAGGGGTAGACCACACACTATAACAGAATCAAAGGGGTAGACCATATACTATACCAGAATCAAAGGGGTAGACCACACACTATACCAGAATCAAAGGGGTAGACCACACACTATAACAGAATCAAAGGGGTAGACCACACACTATAACAGAATCAAAGGGGTAGACCACACACTATAACAGTGGTACCAAAAGGGTAGACCATATACTATACCAGAATCAAAGGGGTAGACCATATACTATACCAGAATCAAAGGGGTAGACCACACACTATAACAGAATCAAAGGGGTAGACCATATACTATACCAGAATCAAAGGGGTAGACCACACACTATAACAGAATCAAGGTAGACCATATACTATACCAGAATCAAAGGGGTAGACCAGCACACTATAACAGAATCAAAGGGGTAGACCACACACTATAAACAGAATCAAAGGGGTAGACCACACACTATAAATAGAATCAAAGGGGTAGACTCATATACTATACCTTCACAGAATCAAAGGGGTAGACCACACACTATAACAGAATCAAAGGGGTAGACCACACACTATAACAGAATCAAAGGGGGTAGACCATATACTATACCAGAATCAAAGGGGTAGACCACACACTATAACAGAATCAAAAAGGTAGACCACACACTATAACAGAATCAAAGGGGTAGACCACACACTATAACAGAATCAAAGGGGTAGACCACACACTATAACAGAATCAAAGGGGTAGACCATATACTATACCAGAATCAAAGGGGTAGACCACACACTATAACAGAATCAAAGGGGTAGACCATATACTATACCAGAATCAAAGGGGTAGACCACACACTATAACAGAATCAAAGGGGTAGACCACACACTATAACAGAATCAAAGGGGTAGACCATATACTATACCAGAATCAAAGGGGTAGACCACACACTATAACAGAATCAAAGGGGTAGACCACACACTATAACAGAATCAAAGGGGTAGACCACACACTATAACAGAATCAAAGGGGTAGACCACACACTATAACAGAATCAAAGGGGTAGACCACACACTATAACAGAATCAAAGGGGTAGACCATATACTATACCAGAATCAAAGGGGTAGACCACACACTATAACAGAATCAAAGGGGTAGACCATATACTATACCAGAATCAAAGGGGTAGACCACACACTATAACAGAATCAAAGGGGTAGACCATATACTATACCAGAATCAAAGGGGTAGACCACACACTATAACAGAATCAAAGGGTAGACCACACACTATAACAGAATCAAAGGGGTAGACCACACACTATAACAGAATCAAAGGGGTAGACCACACACTATAACAGAATCAAAGGGGTAGACCATATACTATACCAGAATCAAAGGGGTAGACCACACACTATAACAGAATCAAAGGGGTAGACCATATACTATACCAGAATCAAAGGGGTAGACCACACACTATAACAGAATCAAAGGGGTAGACCACACACTATAACAGAATCAAAGGGGTAGACCACACACTATAACAGAATCAAAGGGGTAGACCACACACTATAACAGAATCAAAGGGGTAGACCACACACTATAACAGAATCAAAGGGGTAGACCACACACTATAACAGAATCAAAGGGGTAGACCATATACTATACCAGAATCAAAGGGGTAGACCACACACTATACCAGAATCAAAGGGGTAGACCACACACTATAACAGAATCAAAGGTAGACCACACACTATAACAGAATCAAAGGGGTAGACCACACACTATAACAGAATCAAAGGGGTAGACCATATACTATACCAGAATCAAAGGGGTAGACCACACACTATAACAGAATCAAAGGGTAGACCACACACTATAACAGAATCAAAGGGGTAGACCATATACTATACCAGAATCCAAAGGGGTAGACCACACACTATAACAGAATCAAAGGGGTAGACCATATACTATACCAGAATCAAAGGGGTAGACCACACACTATAACAGAATCAAAGGGGTAGACCATATACTATACCAGAATCAAAGGGGTAGACCACACACTATACCAGAATCAAAGGGGTAGACCACACACTATAACAGAATCAAAGGGGTAGACCACACACTATAACAGAATCAAAGGGGTAGACCACACACTATAACAGAATCAAAGGGGTAGACCATATACTATACCAGAATCAAAGGGGTAGACCACACACTATAACAGAATCAAAGGGGTAGACCACACACTATAACAGAATCAAAGGGGTAGACCATATACTATACCAGAATCAAAGGGGTAGACCACACACTATAACAGAATCAAAGGGGTAGACCATATACTATACCAGAATCAAAGGTAGACCACACACTATAACAGAATCAAAGGGGTAGACCATATACTATACCAGAATCAAAGGGGTAGACCACACACTATAACAGAATCAAAGGGGTAGTATCTCTTACACTATAACAGAATCAAAGGGGTAGACCACACACTATAACAGAATCAAAGGGGTAGACCACACACTATAACAGAATCAAAGGGGTAGACCATATACTATACCAGAATCAAAGGGGTAGACCACACACTATAACAGAATCAAAGGGGTAGACCATATACTATACCAGAATCAAAGGGGTAGACCACACACTATAACAGAATCAAAGGGGTAGACCACACACTATAACAGAATCAAAGGGGTAGACCACACACTATAACAGAATCAAAGGGGTAGACCACACACTATAACAGAATCAAAGGGGTAGACCACACACTATAACAGAATCAAAGGGTAGACCACACACTATAACAGAATCAAAGGGGTAGACCATATACTATACCAGAATCAAAGGGGTAGACCACACACTATGCCAGAATCAAAGGGGTAGACCACACACTATAACAGAATCAAAGGGGTAGACCACACACTGTGCAACAGAATCAAAGGGGTAGACCACACACTATAACAGAATCAAAGGGGTAGACCATATACTATACCAGAATCAAAGGGGTAGACCACACACTATAACAGAATCAAAGGGGTAGACCACACACTATAACAGAATCAAAGGGGTAGACCACACACTATAACAGAATCAAAGGGGTAGACCACACTATAACAGAATCAAAGGGGTAGACCATATACTATACCAGAATCAAAGGGGTAGACCACACACTATAACAGAATCAAAGGGGTAGACCATATACTATACCACAATCAAAGGGGTAGACCACACACTATAACAGAATTAAAATGGTAGACCATATACTATACCAGAATCAAAGGGGTAGACCACACACTATAACAGAATCAAAGGGGTAGACCACACACTATAACAGAATCAAAGGGGTAGACCACACACTATAACAGAATCAAAGGGGTAGACCACACACTATAACAGAATCAAAGGGTAGACCATATACTATACCACAGAATCAAAGGGGTAGACCACACACTATAACAGAATCAAGGGGTAGACCATATACTATACCAGAATCAAAGGGGTAGACCACACACTATAACAGAATCAAAGGGGTAGACCACACTATAACAGAATCAAAGGGGTAGACCACACACTATAACAGAATCAAAGGGGTAGACCACACACTATAACAGAATCAAAGGGGTAGACCACACACTATAACAGAATCAAAGGGGTAGACCACACACTATAACAGAATCAAAGGGGTAGACCATATACTATACCAGAATCAAAGGGGGTAGACCACACACTATACCAGAATCAAAGGGGTAGACCACACACTATAACAGAATCAAAGGGGTAGACCACACACTATAACAGAATCAAAGGGGTAGACCATATACTATACCAGAATCAAAGGGTAGACCACACACTATAACAGAATCAAAGGGGTAGACCATATACTATACCAGAATCAAAGGGGTAGACCACACACTATAACAGAATCAAAGGGGTAGACCACACACTATAACAGAATCAAAGGGGTAGACCACACACTATAACAGAATCAAAGGGGTAGACCATATACTATACCAGAATCAAAGGGGTAGACCACACACTATAACAGAATCAAAGGGGTAGACCAGCACACTATAACAGAATCAAAGGGGTAGACCACACACTATACCAGAATCAAAGGGGTAGACCACACAATTATAACAGAATCAAAGGGGTAGACCATATACTATACCAGAATCAAAGGGGTAGACCACACACTATAACAGAATCAAAGGGGTAGACCACACACTATAACAGAATCAAAGGGGTAGACCATATACTATACCAGAATCAAAGGGGTAGACCACACACTATAACAGAATCAAAGCTATAGACCACACACTATAACAGAATCAAAGGGGTAGACCACACACTATAACAGAATCAAAGGGGTAGACCATATACTATACCAGAATCAAAGGGGTAGACCACACACTATAACAGAATCAAAGGGGTAGACCACACACTATAACAGAATCAAAGGTAATTCACACACTATACCAGAATCAAAGGGTAGACCACACACTATAACAGAATCAAAGGGGTAGACCATATACTATACCAGAATCAAAGGGGTAGACCACACACTATAACAGAATCAAAGGGGTAGACCACACACTATAACAGAATCAAAGGGGTAGACCACACACTATAACAGAATCAAAGGGGTAGACCACACACTATAACAGAATCAAAGGGGTAGACCATATACTATACCAGAATCAAAGGGGTAGACCACACACTATAACAGAATCAAAGGGGGTAGACCACACACTATAACAGAATCAAAGGGGTAGACCACACACTATAACAGAATCAAAGGGGTAGACCACACACTATACCAGAATCAAAGGGGTAGACCACACACTATAACAGAATCAAAGGGGTAGACCACACACTATAACAGAATCAAAGGGTAGACCACACACTATAACAGAATCAAAGGGGTAGACCACACACTATAACAGAATCAAAGGGGTAGACCATATACTATACCAGAATCAAAGGGGTAGACCACACACTATACCAGAATCAAAGGGGTAGACCACACACTATAACAGAATCAAAGGGGTAGACCACACACTATAACAGAATCAAAGGGGTAGACCACACACTATACCAGAATCAAAGGGGTAGACCACACACTATAACAGAATCAAAGGGGTAGACCACACACTATAACAGAATCAAAGGGGTAGACCACACACTATAACAGAATCAAAGGGGTAGACCACACACTATAACAGAATCAAAGGGTAGACCACACACTATAACAGAATCAAAGGGGTAGACCACACACTATAACAGAATCAAAGGGGTAGACCACACACTATAACAGAATCAAAGGGGTAGACCACACACTATACCAGAATCAAAGGGGTAGACCACACACTATAACAGAATCAAAGGGGTAGACCACACACTATACCAGAATCAAAGGGGTAGACCACACACTATAACAGAATCAAAGGGGTAGACCACACACTATAACAGAATCAAAGGGGTAGACCACACACTATACCAGAATCAAAGGGGTAGACCACACACTATAACAGAATCAAAGGGGTAGACCACACACTATACCAGAATCAAAGGGGTAGACCACACACTATAACAGAATCAAAGGGGTAGACCACACACTATACCAGAATCAAAGGGGTAGACCACACACTATAACAGAATCAAAGGGGTAGACCACACTATACCAGAATCAAAGGGGTAGACCACACACTATAACAGAATCAAAGGGGTAGACCACACACTATACCAGAATCAAAGGGGTAGACCACACACTATAACAGAATCAAAGGGGTGGACCACACACTATACCAGAATCAAAGGGGTAGACCACACACTATAATGGAATCAGTAGACCACACACTATAACAGAATCAAAGGGGTAGACCACACACTATAACAGAATCAAAGGGGTAGACCACACACTATAACAGAATCAAAGGGGTAGACCACACACTATAACAGAATCAAAGGCAGGACCACACACTATACCAGAATCAAAGGGGTAGACCACACACTATAACAGAATCAAAGGGGTAGACCACACACTATACCAGAATCAAAGGGGTAGACCACACTATACCAGAATCAAAGGGGTAGACCACACACTATAACAGAATCAAAGGGGTAGACCACACACTATACCAGAATCAAAGGGGTAGACCACACACTATAACAGAATCAAAGGGGTAGACCACACACTATACCAGAATCAAAGGGGTAGACCACACACTATACCAGAATCAAAGGGTAGACCACACACTATAACAGAATCAAAGGGGTAGACCACACAATTATACCAGAATCAAAGTGGTAGACCACACACTATAACAGAATCAAAGGGGTAGACCACACACTATACCAGAATCAAAGGGGGTAGACCACACACTATAACAGAATCAAAGGGGTAGACCACACACTATACCAGAATCAAAAGGGGTAGACCACACACTATACCAGAATCAAAGGGGTAGACCACACACTATAACAGAATCAAAGGGTAGACCACACACTATACCAGAATCAAAGGGGTAGACCACACACTATAACAGAATCAAAGGGGTAGACCACACACTATACCAAATCAAAGGGGTAGACCACACACTATAACAGAATCAAAGGGGTAGACCACACACTATACCAGAATCAAAGGGGTAGACCACACACTATAACAGAATCAAAGGGGTAGACCACACACTATACCAGAATCAAAGGGGTAGACCACACACTATAACAGAATCAAAGGGGTAGACCACACACTATACCAGAATCAAAGGGGTAGACCACACACTATAACAGAATCAAAGGGGTAGACCACACATCATAACAGAATCAAAGGGGTAGACCATATACTATACCAGAATCAAAGGGGTAGACCACACACTATACCAGAATCAAAGGGGTAGACCACACACTATAACAGAATCAAAGGGGTAGACCACACACTATAACAGAATCAAAGGGGTAGACCACACACTATAACAGAATCAAAGGGGTAGACCACACACTATAACAGAATCAAAGGGGTAGACCACACACTATACCAGAATCAAAGGGGTAGACCACACACTATAACAGAATCAAAGGGGTAGACCACACACTATACCACAGAATCAAAGGTAGACCACACACTATAACAGAATCAAAGGGGTAGACCACACACTATACCAGAATCAAAGGGGTAGACCACACACTATAACAGAATCAAAGGGGTAGACCACACACTATAACAGAATCAAAGGGGTAGACCACACACTATAACAGAATCAAAGGGGTAGACCACACACTATAACAGAATCAAAGGGGTAGACCACACACTATAACAGAATCAAAGGGGTAGACCACACACTATACCAGAATCAAAGGGGTAGACCACACACTATAACAGAATCAAAGGGGTAGACCACACACTATAACAGAATCAAAGGGGTAGACCACACACTATAACAGAATCAAAGGGGTAGACCACACACTATAACAGAATCAAAGGGGTAGACCACACACTATAACAGAATCAAAGGGGTAGACCACACACTATAACAGAATCAAAGGGGTAGACCACACACTATAACAGAATCAAAGGGGTAGACCACACACTATAACAGAATCAAAGGGGTAGACCACACACTATAACAGAATCAAAGGGGTAGACCACACACTATACCAGAATCAAAGGGGTAGACCACACACTATAACAGAATCAAAGGGGTAGACCACACACTATAAACAGAATCAAAGGGTAGACCATATACTATACCAGAATCAAAGGGGTAGACCACACACTATACCAGAATCAAAGGGATAGACCACACACTATACCAGAATCAAAGGGGTAGACCACACACTATAACAGAATCAAAGGGGTAGACCACACACTATAACAGAATCAAAGGGGTAGACCATATACTATACCAGAATCAAAGGGTGGACCACACACTATACCAGAATCAAAGGGGTAGACCACACACTATACCAGAATCAAAGGGGTAGACCACACACTATAACAGAATCAAAGGGGTAGACCACACACTATAACAGAATCAAAGGGGTAGACCATATACTATACCAGAATCAAAGGGGTAGACCACACACCATACCAGAATCAAAGGGGTAGACCACACACTATACCAGAATCAAAGGGGTAGACCACACACTATAACAGAATCAAAGGGGTAGACCACACACTATAACAGAATCAAAGGGGTAGACCACACACTATACCAGAATCAAAGGGGTAGACCACACACTATACCAGAATCAAAGGGGGTAGACCACACACTATACCAGAATCAAAGGGGTAGACCACACACTATAACAGAATCAAAGGGGTAGACCACACACTATAACAGAATCAAAGGGGTAGACCATATACTATACCAGAATCAAAGGGGTAGACCACACACTATACCAGAATCAAAGGGGTAGACCACACACTATACCAGAATCAAAGGGGTAGACCACACACTATAACAGAATCAAAGGGGTAGACCACACACTATACCAGAATCAAAGGGGTAGACCACACACTATAACAGAATCAAAGGGGTAGACCACACACTATACCAGAATCAAAGGGGTAGACCACACACTATACCAGAACTAAAGGGGGATGCCACTGGTACCAACCAAACAAGACTAACACATCAGAAGAATCCACCTTCTCCACCACTGCAAGGCAGATTCATACACTATAACAGAATCAAAGGGGTAGACCACACACTATACCACAGAATCAAAGGGGTAGACCACACACTATAACAGAATCAAAGGGGTAGACCACACACTATAACAGAATCAAAGGGGTAGACCACACACTATAACAGAATCAAAGGGGTAGACCACACACTATAACAGAATCAAAGGGGTAGACCACACACTATAACAGAATCAAAGGGGTAGACCACACACTATAACAGAATCAAAGGGGTAGACCACACACTATAACAGAATCAAAGGGGTAGACCACACACTATAACAGAATCAAAGGGGTAGACCACACACTATACCAGAATCAAAGGGGTAGACCACACACTATAACAGAATCAAAGGGGTAGACCACACACTATAACAGAATCAAAGGGGTAGACCACACACTATAACAGAATCAAAGGGGTAGACCACACAACTATACCAGAATCAAAGGGGTAGACCACACACTATAACAGAATCAAAGGGGTAGACCACACACTATAACAGAATCAAAGGGGTAGACCACACACTATAACAGAATCAAAGGGGTAGACCACACACTATAACAGAATCAAAGGGGTAGACCACACACTATAACAGAATCAAAGGGGTAGACCACACACTATAACAGAATCAAAGGGGTAGACCACACACTATAACAGAATCAAAGCAAGACCACACACTATAACAGAATCAAAGGGGTAGACCACACACTATAACAGAATCAAAGGGGTAGATCACACACTATAACAGAATCAAAGGGGTAGACCACACACTATAACAGAATCAAAGGGGTAGACCACACACTATAACAGAATCAAAGGGGTAGACCACACACTATACCAGAATCAAAGGGGTAGACCACACACTATAACAGAATCAAAGGGGTAGACCCCACACACTATAACAGAATCAAAGGGGTAGACCATATACTATACCAGAATCAAAGGGTAGACCACACACTATACCAGAATCAAAGGGGTAGACCACACACTATAACAGAATCAAAGGGGTAGACCATATACTATACCAGAATCAAAGGGGTAGACCACACACTATACCAGAATCAAAGGGGTAGACCACACACTATAACAGAATCAAAGGGGTAGACCACACACTATAACAGAATCAAAGGGGTAGACCACACACTATAACAGAATCAAAGGGGTAGACCACACACTATAACAGAATCAAAGGGGTAGACCACACACTATAACAGAATCAAAGGGGTAGACCACACACTATAACAGAATCAAAGGGGTAGACCACACACTATAACAGAATCAAAGGGGTAGACCACACACTATAACAGAATCAAAGGGGTAGACCACACACCATAACAGAATCAAAGGGGTAGACCACACACTATAACAGAATCAAAGGGGTAGACCACACACTATAACAGAATCAAAGGGGTAGACCACACACTATAACAGAATCAAAGGGGTAGACCACACACTATAACAGAATCAAAGGGGTAGACCACACACTATAACAGAATCAAAGGGGTAGACCACACACTATAACAGAATCAAAGGGGTAGACCACACACTATAACAGAATCAAAGGGGTAGACCACACACTATACCAGAATCAAAGGGGTAGACCACACACTATAACAGAATCAAAGGGGTAGACCACACACTATAACAGAATCAAAGGGGTAGAACACACTATAACAGAATCAAAGGGGTAGACCACACACTATAACAGAATCAAAGGGGTAGACCACACACTATAACAGAATCAAAGGGGTAGACCACACACTATAACAGAATCAAAGGGGTAGACCACACACTATAACAGAATCAAAGGGGTAGACCACACACTATAACAGAATCAAAGGGGTAGACCACACACTATAACAGAATCAAAGGGGTAGACCACACACTATAACAGAATCAAAGGGGTAGACCACACACTATAACAGAATCAAAGGGGTAGACCACACACTATACCAGAATCAAAGGGGTAGACCACACACTATAACAGAATCAACAAAGGGGTAGACCACACACTATAACAGAATCAAAGGGGTAGACCACACACTATAACAGAATCAAAGGGGTAGACCTACACACTATAACAGAATCAAAGGGGTAGACCACACACTATAACAGAATCAAAGGGGTAGACCACACACTATAACAGAATCAAAGGGGTAGACCACACACTATAACAGAATCAAAGGGGTAGACCACACACTATAACAGAATCAAAGGGGTAGACCACACACTATAACAGAATCAAAGGGGTAGACCACACACTATAACAGAATCAAAGGGGTAGACCACACACTATAACAGAATCAAAGGGGTAGACCACACACTATACCAGAACTCAAAGGGGTAGACCACACACTATAACAGAATCAAAGGGGTAGACCACACACTATAACAGAATCAAAGGGGTAGACCACACACTATAACAGAATCAAAGGGGTAGACCACACACTATAACAGAATCAAAGGTTAGACCACACACTATAACAGAATCAAAGGGGTAGACCACACACTATAACAGAATCAAAGGGTAGACCACACACTATAACAGAATCAAAGGGGTAGACCACACACTATAACAGAATCAAAGGGGTAGACCACACACTATAACAGAATCAAAGGGTTAGACCAATTATAACAGAATCAAAGGGGTAGACCACACACTATAACAGAATCAAAGGGGTAGACCACACACTATAACAGAATCAGTGTGGGTAGACCACACACTATACCAGAATCAAAGGGGTAGACCACACACTATAACAGAATCAAAGGGGTAGACCACACACTATAACAGAATCAAAGGGGTAGACCACACACTATAACAGAATCAAAGGGTTAGACCACACACTATAACAGAATCAAAGGGGGTAGACCACACACTATAACAGAATCAAAGGGGTAGACCACACACTATAACAGAATCAAAGGGGTAGACCACACACTATAACAGAATCAAAGGGGTAGACCACACACTATAACAGAATCAAAGGGGTAGACCACACACTATAACAGAATCAAAGGGTTAGACCACACACTATAACAGAATCAAAGGGGTAGACCACACACTATAACAGAATCAAAGGGGTAGACCACACACTATAACAGAATCAAAGGGGTAGACCACACACTATAACAGAATCAAAGGGGTAGACCACACACTATAACAGAATCAAAGGGGTAGACCACACACTATAACAGAATCAAAGGGGTAGACCACACACTATACCAGAATCAAAGGGGTAGACCACACACTATAACAGAATCAAAGGGGTAGACCACACACTATAACAGAATCAAAGGGGTAGACCACACACTATAACAGAATCAAAGGGGTAGACCACACACTATAACAGAATCAAAGGGGTAGACCACACACTATAACAGAATCAAAGGGGTAGACCACACACTATAACAGAATCAAAGGGGTAGACCACACACTATACCAGAATCAAAGGGGTAGACCACACACTATAACAGAATCAAAGGGGTAGACCACACACTATAACAGAATCAAAGGGGTAGACCACACACTATAACAGAATCAAAGGTAGACCACACACTATAACAGAATCAAAGGGGTAGACCACACACTATAACAGAATCAAAGGGGTAGACCACACACTATAACAGAATCAAAGGGGTAGACCACACACTATAACAGAATCAAAGGGGTAGACCACACACTATAACAGAATCAAAGGGGTAGACCACACACTATACCAGAATCAAAGGGGTAGACCACACACTATAACAGAACTCTAAAGGGGTAGACCACACACTATAACAGAATCAAAGGGGTAGACCACACACTATAACAGAATCAAAGGGGTAGACCACACACTATACCAGAATCAAAGGGGTAGACCACACACTATAACAGAATCAAAGGGGTAGACCACACACTATAACAGAATCAAAGGGGTAGACCACACACTATAACAGAATCAAAGGGGTAGACCACACACTATAACAGAATCAAAGGGGTAGACCACACACTATAACAGAATCAAAGGGGTAGACCACACACTATAACAGAATCAAAGGGGTAGACCACACACTATACCAGAATCAAAGGGGTAGACCACACACTATAACAGAATCAAAGGGTAGACCACACACTATAACAGAATCAAAGGGGTAGACCACACACTATAACAGAATCAAAGGGGTAGACCACACACTATAACAGAATCAAAGGGGTAGACCACACACTATAACAGAATCAAAGGGGTAGACCACACACTACAGTAACAGAATCAAAGGGTAGACCACACACTATACCAGAATCAAAGGGGTAGACCACACACTATAACAGAATCAAAGGGGTAGACCACACACTATACCAGAATCAAAGGGGTAGACCACACACTATAACAGAATCAAAGGGGTAGACCACACACTATAACAGAATCAAAGGGGTAGACCACACACTATAACAGAATCAAAGGGGTAGACCACACACTATAACAGAATCAAAGGGGTAGACCACACACTATAACAGAATCAAAGGGGTAGACCAGACACTATAACAGAATCAAAGGGGTAGACCACACACTATACCAGAATCAAAGGGGTAGACCACACACTATAACAGAATCAAAGGGGTGCAGACCACACACTATAACAGAATCAAAGGGGTAGACCACACACTATAACAGAATCAAAGGGGTGAGACTCACACACTATAACAGAATCAAAGGGGTAGACCACACACTATAACAGAATCAAAGGGGTAGACCACACACTATAACAGAATCAAAGGGGTAGACCACACACTATACCAGAATCAAAGGGGTAGACCACACACTATAACAGAATCAAAGGGGTAGACCACACACTATAACAGAATCAAAGGGGTAGACCATATACTATACCAGAATCAAAGGGTAGACCACACACTATACCAGAATCAAAGGGTAGACCTCACACACTATAACAGAATCAAAGGGGTAGACCACACACTATAACAGAATCAAAGGGGTAGACCACACACTATAACAGAATCAAAGGGGTAGACCACACACTATAACAGAATCAAAGGGGTAGACCACACACTATAACAGAATCAAAGGGGTAGACCACACACTATAACAGAATCAAAGGGGTAGACCACACACTATAACAGAATCAAAGGGGTAGACCACACACACTATACCAGAATCAAAGGGGTAGACCACACACTATAACAGAATCAAAGGGGTAGACCACACACTATAACAGAATCAAAGGGGTAGACCACACACTATAACAGAATCAAAGGGGTAGACCACACACTATACCAGAATCAAAGGGGTAGACCACACACTATAACAGAATCAAAGGGGTAGACCACACACTATAACAGAATCAAAGGGGTAGACCACACACTATAACAGAACTAAAGGGGTAGACCACACACTATACCAGAATCAAAGGGGTAGACCACACACTATACCAGAATCAAAGGGGTAGACCACACACTATAACAGAATCAAAGGGGTAGACCACACACTATAACAGAATCAAAGGGGTAGACCACACACTATAACAGAATCAAGGTAGACCACACACTATAACAGAATCAAAGGGGTAGACCACACACTATAACAGAATCAAAGGGGTAGACCACACACTATAACAGAATCAAAGGGGTAGACCACACACTATAACAGAATCAAAGGGGTAGACCACACACTATACCAGAATCAAAGGGGTAGACCACACACTATAACAGAATCAAAGGGGTAGACCACACACTATAACAGAATCAAAGGTAGACCATACTATACCAGAATCAAAGGGGTAGACCACACACTATACCAGAATCAAAGGGGTAGACCACACACTATAACAGAATCAAAGGGGTAGACCACACACTATAACAGAATCAAGGAGAGATCACACACTATACCAGAATCAAAGGGGTAGACCACACACTATAACAGAATCAAAGGGGTAGACCTCACACACTATAACAGAATCAAAGGGGTAGACCACACACTATAACAGAATCAAAGGGGTAGACCACACACTATAACAGAATCAAAGGGGTAGACCACACACTATAACAGAATCAAAGGGGTAGACCACACATCATAACAGAATCAAAGGGGTAGACCACACACTATAACAGAATCAAAGGCAGGACTACACTATACCAGAATCAAAGGGGTAGACCACACACTATAACAGAATCAAAGGGGTAGACCACACACTATACCAGAATCAAAAGGGGTAGACCACACACTATACCAGAATCAAAGGGGTAGACCATATACTATACCAGAATCAAAGGGGTAGACCACACACTATACCAGAATCAAAGGGGTAGACCACACACTATAACAGAAATCAAAGGGGTAGACCACACACTATACCAGAATCAAAAGGGGTAGACCACACACTATACCAGAATCAAAGGGGTAGACCACACACTATAACAGAATCAAAGGGGTAGACCACACACTATAACAGAATCAAAGGGGTAGACCACACACTATAACAGAATCAAAGGGGTAGACCACACACTATAACAGAATCAAAGGGGTAGACCACAACACTATAACAGAATCAAAGGGGTAGACCACACACTATAACAGAATCAAAGGGGTAGACCACACTATAACAGAATCAAAGGGGTAGACCACACACTATACCAGAATCAAAGGGGTAGACCACACACTATAACAGAATCAAAGGGGTAGACCACACACTATAACAGAATCAAAGGGGTAGACCATATACTATACCAGAATCAAAGGGGTAGACCACACACTATACCAGAATCAAAGGGGTAGACCACACACTATAACAGAATCAAAGGGGTAGCACTACACACTATAACAGAATCAAAGGGGTAGACCACACACTATACCAGAATCAAAGGGGTAGACCACACACTATAACAGAATCAAAGGGGTAGACCACACTATAACAGAATCAAAGGGGTAGACCACACACTATAACAGAATCAAAGGGGTAGACCACACACTATAACAGAATCAAAGGGGTAGACCACACACTATACCAGAATCAAAGGTAGACCACACACTATAACAGAATCAAAGGGGTAGACCACACACTATAACAGAATCAAAGGGGTAGACCACACACTATAACAGAATCAAAGGGGTAGACCACACACTATACCAGAATCAAAGGGGTAGACCACACACTATAACAGAATCAAAGGGGTAGACCACACACTATAACAGAATCAAAGGGGTAGACCACACACTATAACAGAATCAAAGGGGTAGACCACACACTATAACAGAATCAAAGGGGTAGACCACACACTATAACAGAATCAAAGGGGTAGACCACACACTATAACAGAATCAAAGGGGTAGACCACACACTATACCAGAATCAAAGGGGTAGACCACACACTATAACAGAATCAAAGGGGTAGACCACACACTATAACAGAATCAGGTAGACCACACACTATAACAGAATCAAAGGGGTAGACCACACACTATAACAGAATCAAAGGGGTAGACTACACACTATAAACAGAATCAAAAGGGTAGACCACACACTATAACAGAATCAAAGGGGTAGACCACACACTATACCAGAATCAAAGGGGTAGACCACACACTATAACAGAATCAAAGGGGTAGACCACACACTATAACAGAATCAAAGGGGTAGACCATATACTATACCAGAATCAAAGGGGTAGACCACACACTATACCAGAATCAAAGGGGTAGACCACACACTATAACAGAATCAAAGGGGTAGACCACACACTATAACAGAATCAAAGGGGTAGACCACACACTATAACAGAATCAAAGGGGTAGACCACACACCTCATAACAGAATCAAAGGGGTAGACCACACACTATAACAGAATCAAAGGGGTAGACCACACACTATACCAGAATCAAAGGGGTAGACCACACACTATAACAGAATCAAAGGGGTAGACCACACACTATAACAGAATCAAAGGGGTAGACCACACACTATAACAGAATCAAAGGGGTAGACCACACACTATAACAGAATCAAAGGGGTAGACCACACACTATACCAGAATCAAAGGGGTAGACCACACACTATAACAGAATCAAAGGGGTAGACCACACACTATAACAGAATCAAAGGGGTAGACCACACACTATAACAGAATCAAAGGGGTAGACCACACACTATACCAGAATCAAAGGGGTAGACCACACACTATAACAGAATCAAAGGGGTAGACCACACACTATAACAGAATCAAAGGGGTAGACCACACACTATAACAGAATCAAAGGGGTAGACCACACACTATAACAGAATCAAAGGGGTAGACCACACACTATAACAGAATCAAAGGGGTAGACCACACACTATAACAGAATCAAAAAGGGGTAGACCACACACTATACCAGAATCAAAGGGGTAGACCACACACTATAACAGAATCAAAAGGGGTAGACCACACATCATAACAGAATCAAAGGGGTAGACCACACACTATAACAGAATCAAAGGGGTAGACCACACACTATAACAGAATCAAAGGGGTAGACCACACACTATAACAGAATCAAAGGGGTAGACCACACACTATAACAGAATCAAAGGGGTAGACCACACACTATACCAGAATCAAAGGGGTAGACCACACACTATAACAGAATCAAAGGGGTAGACCACACACTATAACAGAATCAAAGGGGTAGACCATATACTATACCAGAATCAAAGGGGTAGACCACACACTATACCAGAATCAAAGGGGTAGACCACACACTATAACAGAATCAAAGGGGTAGACCACACACTATAACAGAATCAAAGGGGTAGACCACACTATACAGAATCAAAGGGGTAGACCACACACTATAACAGAATCAAAGGGGTAGACCACACACTATAACAGAATCAAAGGGGTAGACCACACACTATAACAGAATCAAAGGGGTAGACCACACACTATAACAGAATCAAAGGGGTAGACCACATTACACTATAACAGAATCAAAGGGGTAGACCACACACTATAACAGAATCAAAGGGGTAGACCACACACTATAACAGAATCAAAGGGGTAGACCACACACTATAACAGAATCAAAGGGGTAGACCACACACTATAACAGAATCAAAGGGGTAGACCACACACTATAACAGAATCAAAGGGGTAGACCACACACTATAACAGAATCAAAAGGGGTAGACCACACACTATAACAGAATCAAAGGGGTAGACCACACACTATAACAGAATCAAAGGGGTAGACCACACACTATACCAGAATCAAAGGGGTAGACCACACACTATAACAGAATCAAAGGGGTAGACCACACACTATACCAGAATCAAAGGGGTAGACCACACACTATAACAGAATCAAAGGGGTAGACCACACACTATACCAGAATCAAAGGGGTAGACCACACACTATAACAGAATCAAAAGGGGTAGACCACACACTATGCAACAGAATCAAAGGGGTAGACCACACACTATAACAGAATCAAAGGGTAGACCACACACTATAACAGAATCAAAGGGGTAGACCACACACTATAACAGAATCAAAGGGGTAGACCACACACTATACCAGAATCAAAGGTAGACCACACACTATAACAGAATCAAAGGGGTAGACCACACACTATAACAGAATCAAAGGGGTAGACCATATACTATACCAGAATCAAAAGGGTAGGCCTCACACTATAACAGAATCAAAGGGGTAGACCACACACTATAACAGAATCAAAGGGGTAGACCACACACTATAACAGAATCAAAGGGGTAGACCAAGCACACTATAACAGAATCAAAGGGGTAGACCACACACTATACCAGAATCAAAGGGGTAGACCACACACTATAACAGAATCAAAGGGGTAGACCACACACTATAACAGAAATCAAAGGGGTAGACCACACACTATAACAGAATCAAAGGGGTAGACCACACACTATAACAGAATCAAAGGGGTAGACCACACACTATAACAGAATCAAAGGGGTAGACCACACACTATAACAGAATCAAAGGGGTAGACCACACACTATAACAGAATCAAAGGGGTAGACCACACACTATACCAGAATCAAAGGGGTAGACCACACACTATAACAGAATCAAAGGGGTAGACCACACACTATAACAGAATCAAAGGGGTAGACCACACACTATAACAGAATCAAAGGGGTAGACCACACACTATAACAGAATCAAAGGGTAGACCACACACTATAACAGAATCAAAGGGGTAGACCACACAATTATAACAGAATCAAAGGTAGACCACACACTATAACAGAATCAAAGGGGTAGACCACACACTATAACAGAATCAAAGGGGTAGACCACACACTATAACAGAATCAAAGGGGTAGACCACACACTATACCAGAATCAAAGGGGGTAGACCACACACTATAACAGAATCAAAGGGGTAGACCACACACTATACCAGAATCAAAGGGTAGACCACACACTATAACAGAATCAAAGGGGTAGACCACACACTATACCAGAATCAAAGGGGTAGACCACACACTATAACAGAATCAAAGGGGTAGACCACACACTATAACAGAATCAAAGGGTAGACCACACACTATAACAGAATCAAAGGGGTAGACCACACAATTAACAGAATCAAAGGGGTAGACCACACACTATAACAGAATCAAAGGGGTAGACCACACACTATACCAGAATCAAAGGGGTAGACCACACACTATAACAGAATCAAAGGGGTAGACCACACACTATAACAGAATCAAAGGGGTAGACCATATACTATACCAGAATCAAAAGGGTAGGCCTCAGCACTATAACAGAATCAAAGGGGTAGACCACACACTATAACAGAATCAAAGGGGTAGACCACACACTATAACAGAATCAAAGGGGTAGACCACACACTATACCAGAATCAAAGGGGTAGACCACACACTATAACAGAATCAAAGGGTAGACCACACACTATAACAGAATCAAAGGGGTAGACCACACACTATAACAGAATCAAAGGGGTAGACCATATACTATACCACAGAATCAAAGGGGTAGACCACACACTATACCAGAATCAAAGGGGTAGACCACACACTATAACAGAATCAAAGGGGTAGACCACACACTATAACAGAATCAAAGGGGTAGACCACACACTATAACAGAATCAAAGGGGTAGACCACACACTATACCAGAATCAAAGGGGTAGACCACACACTATAACAGAATCAAAGGGGTAGACCACACACTATAACAGAATCAAAGGGTAGACCACACACTATAACAGAATCAAAGGGGTAGACCACACACTATAACAGAATCAAAGGGGTAGACCACACACTATAACAGAATCAAAGGGGTAGACCACACACTATAACAGAATCAAAGGGGTAGACCAAGCACACTATACCAGAATCAAAGGGGTAGACCACACACTATAACAGAATCAAAGGGGTAGACCACACACTATAACAGAATCAAAGGGTAGACCACACACTATACCAGAATCAAAGGGGTAGACCACACACTATAACAAATGAAAGGGGTAGACCACACACTATAACAGAATCAAAGGGGTAGACCACACACTATACCAGAATCAAAGGGGTAGACCACACACTATAACAGAATCAAAGGGGTAGACCACACACTATAACAGAATCAAAGGGGTAGACCACACACTATAACAGAATCAAAGGGGTAGACCACACACTATAACAGAATCAAAGGGGTAGACCACACACTATAACAGAATCAAAGGGGTAGACCACACACTATACCAGAATCAAAGGGGTAGACCACACACTATAACAGAATCAAAGGGGTAGACCACACACTATAACAGAATCAAAGGGGTAGACCACACACTATAACAGAATCAAAGGGGTAGACCACACACTATAACAGAATCAAAGGGGTAGACCACACACTATAACAGAATCAAAGGGGTAGACCACACACTATAACAGAATCAAAGGGTAGACCACACACTATAACAGAATCAAAGGGGTAGACCACACACTATAACAGAATCAAAGGGGTAGACCACACACTATAACAGAATCAAAGGGGTAGACCACACACTATAACAGAATCAAAGGGGTAGACCACACACTATAACAGAATCAAAGGGGTAGACCACACACTATAACAGAATCCAAAGGGGTAGACCACACACTATAACAGAATCAAAGGGGTAGACCACACACTATAACAGAATCAAAGGGGTAGACCACACACTATAACAGAATCAAAGGGGTAGACCACACACTATACCAGAATCAAAGGGGTAGACCACACACTATAACAGAATCAAAGGGGTAGACCACACACTATAACAGAATCAAAGGGGTAGACCACACACTATAACAGAATCAAAGGGGTAGACCACACACTATAACAGAATCAAAGGGGTAGACCACACACTATAACAGAATCAAAGGTAGACCACACACTATAACAGAATCAAAGGGGTAGACCACACACTATAACAGAATCAAAGGGGTAGACCACACACTATAACAGAATCAAAGGGGTAGACCACACACTATAACAGAATCAAAGGGGTAGACCACACACTATAACAGAATCAAAGGGGTAGACCACACACTATACCAGAATCAAAGGGGTAGACCACACACTATACCAGAATCAAAGGGGTAGACCACACACTATAACAGAATCAAAGGGGTAGACCACACACTATAACAGAATCAAAGGGGTAGACCACACACTATAACAGAATCAAAGGGGTAGACCACACACTATAAACAGAATCAAAGGGGTAGACCACACACTATAACAGAATCAAAGGGGTAGACCACACACTATAACAGAATCAAAGGGGTAGACCACACACTATACCAGAATCAAAGGGGTAGACCACACACTATAACAGAATCAAAGGGGTAGACCACACACTATAACAGAATCAAAGGTGTAGACCACACACTATACCAGAATCAAAGGGGTAGACCACACACTATAACAGAATCAAAGGGGTAGACCACACACTATAACAGAATCAAAGGGGTAGACCACACACTATAACAGAATCAAAGGGGTAGACCACACACTATAACAGAATCAAAGGGGTAGACCATATACTATACCAGAATCAAAAGGGTAGGCCTCACACTATAACAGAATCAAAGGGGTAGACCACACACTATAACAGAATCAAAGGGGTAGACCACACACTATAACAGAATCAAAGGGGTAGACCATATACTATACCAGAATCAAAAGGGTAGGCTCTCACACTATAACAGAATCAAAGGGGTAGACCACACACTATAACAGAATCAAAGGGGTAGACCACACACTATAACAGAATCAAAGGGGTAGACCATATACTATACCAGAATCAACAAAAAGGGTAGGCCTCACACTATAACAGAATCAAAGGGGTAGGCCACATACTATAACAGAATCAAAGGGGTAGACCATATACTATACCAGAATCAAAGGGGTAGACCACACACTATAACAGAATCAAAGGGGTAGACCATATACTATACCAGAATCAAAGGGGTAGACCACACACTATAACAGAATCAAAGGGGTAGACCACACACTATAACAGAATCAAAGGGGTAGACCACACACTATAACAGAATCAAAGGGGTAGACCATATACTATACCAGAATCAAAAGGGTAGGCCTCACACTATAACAGAATCAAAGGGGTAGACCACACACTATAACAGAATCAAAGGGGTAGACCACACACTATAACAGAATCAAAGGGGTAGACCATATACTATACCAGAATCAAAAGGTAGCCTCACACTATAAACAGAATCAAAGGGGTAGACCACACACTATAACAGAATCAAAGGGGTAGACCACACACTATAACAGAATCAAAGGGGTAGACCACACACTATAACAGAATCAAAGTGTAGACCACACACTATACCAGAATCAAAGGGGTAGACCACACACTATAACAGAATCAAAGGGGTAGACCACACACTATAACAGAATCAAAGGGGTAGACCACACACTATAACAGAATCAAAGGGGTAGACCACACACTATAACAGAATCAAAGGGGTAGACCACACACTATACCAGAATCAAAGGGGTAGACCACACACTATAACAGAATCAAAGGGGTAGACCACACACTATAACAGAATCAAAGGGGTAGACCACACACTATACCAGAATCAAAGGGGTAGACCACACACTAAGTAACAGAATCAAAGGGGTAGACCACACACTATAACAGAATCAAAGGGGTAGACTACACACTATAACAGAATCCCAAAGGGGTAGACCACACACTATAACAGAATCAAAGGGGTAGACCATATACTATACCAGAATCAAAAGGGTAGGGCCTCTCACACTATAACAGAATCAAAGGGGTAGACCACACACTATAACAGAATCAAAGGGGTAGACCACACACTATAACAGAATCAAAGGGGTAGACCACACACTATAACAGAATCAAAGGGGTAGACCACACACTATAACAGAATCAAAGGGGTAGACCACACACTATACCAGAATCAAAGGGGTAGACCACACACTATAACAGAATCAAAGGGTAGACCACACACTATAACAGAATCAAAGGGGTAGACCACACACTATACCAGAATCAAAGGGGTAGACCACACACTATAACAGAATCAAAGGGGTAGACCACACACTATAACAGAATCAAAGGGGTAGACCACACACTATAACAGAATCAAAGGGGTAGACCACACACTATAACAGAATCAAAGGGGTAGACCATATACTATACTCAGAATCAAAAGGGTAGGCCTCACACTATAACAGAATCAAAGGGGTAGACCACACACTATAACAGAATCAAAGGGGTAGACCACACACTATAACAGAATCAAAGGGGTAGACCACACACTATAACAGAATCAAAGGGGTAGACCACACACTATAACAGAATCAAAGGGGTAGACCATATACTATACCAGAATCAAAAGGGTAGGCTCCACACCATAACAGAATCAAAGGGGTAGACCACACACTATAACAGAATCAAAGGGGTAGACCACACACTATAACAGAATCAAAGGGGTAGACCACACACTATAACAGAATCAAAGGGGTAGACCACACACTATAACAGAATCAAAGGGGTAGACCACACACTATAACAGAATCAAAGGGGTAGACCACACACTATAACAGAATCAAAGGGGTAGACCACACACTATAACAGAATCAAAGGGGTAGACCATATACTATACCAGAATCAAAAGGGTAGGCCTCACACTATAACAGAATCAAAGGGGTAGACCACACACTATAACAGAATCAAAGGGGTAGACCATATACTATACCAGAATCAAAAGGGTAGGCCTCACACTATAACAGAATCAAAGGGGTAGACCACACACTATAACAGAATCAAAGGGGTAGACCACACACTATAACAGAATCAAAGGGGTAGACCATATACTATACCAGAATCAAAAGGGTAGGCTCTACAATTATAACAGAATCAAAGGGGTAGACCACACACTATAACAGAATCAAAGGGGTAGACCACACACTATAACAGAATCAAAGGGGTAGACCACACACTATAACAGAATCAAAGGGGTAGACCACACACTATAACAGAATCAAAGGGGTAGACCACACACTATAACAGAATCAAAGAAAATTCACACACCATAACAGAATCAAAGGGGTAGACCATATACTATACCAGAATCAAAAGGGTAGGCCTCACACTATAACAGAATCAAACGGGTAGACCACACACTATAACAGAATCAAAGGGGTAGACCACACACTATAACAGAATCAAAGGGGTAGACCACACACTATAACAGAATCAAAGGGGTAGACCACACACTATAACAGAATCAAAGGGGTAGACCATATACTATACCAGAATCAGCAGGCTCCTACACTATAACAGAATCAAAGGGGTAGACCACACACTATAACAGAATCAAAGGGGTAGACCACACACTATAACAGAATCAAAGGGGTAGACCACACACTATAACAGAATCAAAGGGGTAGACCATATACTATACCAGAATCAAAAGGGTAGGCCCCACACTATAACAGAATCAAAGGGGTAGACCATATACTATACCAGAATCAAAAGGGTAGGCCTCACACTATAACAGAATCAAAGGGGTAGACCACACACTATAACAGAATCAAAGGGGTAGACCACACACTATAACAGAATCAAAGGGGTAGACCATATACTATACCAGAATCAAAAGGGTAGGCCTCACACTATAACAGAATCAAAGGGGTAGACCACACACTATAACAGAATCAAAGGGTAGACCACACACTATAACAGAATCAAAGGGGTAGACCACACACTATAACAGAATCAAAAAGGGGTAGACCACACACTATAACAGAATCAAAGGGCAGACCACACACTATAACAGAATCAAAGGGGTAGACCACACACTATAACAGAATCAAAGGGGTAGACCATATACTATACCAGAATCAAAAGGGGTAGGCCTCACACTATAACAGAATCAAAGGGGTAGACCACACACTATAACAGAATCAAAGGGGTAGACCACACACTATAACAGAATCAGTAGACCACACACTATAACAGAATCAAAGGGGTAGACCACACACTATAACAGAATCAAAGGGGTAGACCATATACTATACCAGAATCAAAAGGGTAGGCCTCACACTATAACAGAATCAAGGGGTAGGCCACATACTATACCAGAATCAAAGGGGTAGACCACACACTATAACAGAATCAAAGGGGTAGACCATATACTATACCAGAATCAAAGGGGTAGACCACACACTATAACAGAATCAAAGGGGTAGACCATATACTATACCAGAATCAAAGGGGTAGACCACACACTATAACAGAATCAAAGGGGTAGACCACACACTATAACAGAATCAAAGGGGTAGACCACACACTATAACAGAATCAAAGGGGTAGACCATATACTATACCCAGAATCAAAAGGGTAGGCCTCACTATAACAGAATCAAAGGGGTAGGCCACATACTATACCAGAATCAAAGGGGTAGACCACACACTATAACAGAATCAAAGGGGTAGACCATATACTATACCAGAATCAAAGGGGTAGACCACACACTATAACAGAATCAAAGGGGTAGACCACACACTATAACAGAATCAAAGGGGTAGACCATATACTATACCAGAATCAAAAGGGTAGGCCTCACA